>JABSNV010000929.1:0-67500 GCA_024085815.1 Flaveria linearis
TGGCTTCCGAAGCCATTTACCTTCGGAAGAAGCGTTTCTTCCGAAAGCAACTTGGCTTCCGAGACCAACTTTCCCTTTTCATCATTTGGACCTTTTGAAGTGGTCCAACTGAGAAACTTCTCTGACTACTTCTTTCTAACATTTATTGCATAATGCGTGCTTGCTGGATTGTAGTAACAATCTTTAGCCATGTGGTTGTGCAGACCACACATTATGCATGCAATGTTAGTCTTCTGGGAACTTGCAGGTTGCTGTTTCTTGGTGTTTTCTCTTTCATCAGCAACTTTCCCTTTCGACTTCTGATCCTTCAGTAGGACAGGAGTGCTGGTACTACACTCCTTCCTGAATCAGGAGTACCTACCACTTGAAACCGGCAAAATGAAGCACACCCTTTTACTTAGGGTCAAACTTAAGCTTGGACTCTGCAACCTTCTTAGCAGTCCTTCTAGCAGGCTTTAGCTCTGCTTCTTCTTGCTTGGTGGTCAGGATTTGGTCATCACAGGTGGAGATGGGTGTATCTCCTGTTTCTCCCCTGTGGAGGCCACTATTTTTGCTTCATCCTCTAGTTCCAATGGAGAAGGGTCAGCAGTTGGAACCTCTGCTCTTCAGTACCACATCTAGGTAGTCTGATAGACTCATAAGAGTGTGGTGGAGCTATTTCACTGGTTCCCAACCTTCTTTGTTTTGATAAAACATTTTGGAATGGGAGGTTGATGCAAGAATAGTTTGGAGCTTTGCCTCAGCAATAGTTGCTTCCTGGCCGAGCCTCAGCTGTGAGCTAGGGCTCAACTTCAGAAAGTTTGGAGACAGATCTTTGATTTGAGTCTTGTAGTTAGTCTTTTCATGTTTCAAAAGAGACACAGTTTTCTCTAACTCATCAATTTTCTTTGATAGTCAAATTCAGCTCTTTTAAAGTCAGATTTTAGCACATTAAAGACTCAACCTCAGATCTGATTTCCGAATGTAATCCTATACAATTTAACTTTAGCAATACAGCAGCGAGCAGTACAAAGATGTTCATATACCTGATCATCATCTGTTCCGGCCATGAGTGCTTGAGCGGAGTCACATCCTGTACCATGAAGCTCCAGTCAACTTCCTGAGCAACAGCAGCTGTTTCAGTTGACTTTTCTCATGTTTGGGAGCAGTGGGATGTGTGGAGGCCTGTGGGGTTCCCGGTTGTTCTTGGGAGCCTTGCATTCCCTAGCAAAGTGACCAAGTTGGTTGCAGTTGTAGCACCTTGCTTTGCTCTTATCAAACCCAAACTTGCTGTTGACTGGGTTTTGAGGGAATTGCCTTCCAGTTCTCTTGAAGAACTTCTTCGCTCTGTAAGTTAAAAGAGCCATCTGCTGGACAATGTCCATGTACTCCACATCATCTGGATTGAAGCACTCAAGATCATCAAAGCAGTATTGAAAATCACCAGAGTGTCCACTTCCAGAGACAAAGGCACAACTATCCTGAAAGGAGTTGTGTTGAACCTTTTGAGACTTTGGAGTCTCAGGTAGAGTGATGAAGGGTCCAGTGTGTGAGTTGTCAGGGTAGCATAGCAACTGATGTTGTGGTTCCATGCTTTCCCTTTCAACCACATGAAGGGCTGAACTCTGTTGGTTATTAGAGTGGTCAGAGGAGTTCTGCATGTTCATCTCCATCTGAAATGCACTTAGGATACCATACAACTCTGAGAGAGACAGAGTCTTAAGGTCCGAAGTTCTCTTGATGACAACACAGTAGTGAGTCCATAGTTTAGGAAGAGAGGACATGAACTTCCTAACTATGTCCCTGTTCTCAAGAGCTACTCCAATATCCGTCAGAGTATCTACTAGCTCAACATACCTGAAGTATTGTTGAGTCAAGGTCTCACCAGCCTTGAAAGTAAAGTTCTCAAACTGCTGCTTCAAGAGATCTTTCTTGTTCTCTTGAGTTTCCTTGGATCCCTCATACATCAGCTTCAAAGCTTCCCATAAATCTTTAGCAGTCTTGCACTTCTTGAAGCGTCTGTAGACGGAGTTGGGGAGAGCAGTTTGGAGACAAGTCATAGCCCTTTGATCTAGCTCTATTCTCTTCCTATCTTCCTCTGAGTAATCGTCAACATCTTTGGAATGATGCGATTACCAGTGGCAGATGTAGTGCTTGGTATGAAAGGACCATTGACAATGGAGTCCCACATTCTTGAGTCTTGACACTTGATGAAGCCTTCCATCCGCATACACCATGTGTCAAAGTCTTCAGGGGTGATCATAGGGGACTTGGTCAAGGTACCAGTTTCCATATCAGCCTTGGAGAGAGCAGCCATTTGAGTGAGTGGATTGTGGTGAGGAGTGAAAAACAGGTTGATTAGGATGGTAAGATCTCACAATCAAGAGCCTGGCGCTCTGATACCAATTGCAGGATCGGATTTCGGGTGGTTTTCTCTCAACTCACTTTGAATCAACACTCGGCAAGCAGTCTTTAAAGAGTTGATCACAATATAACAAGTAACAAGCGGTAAGAAATTAACACAGCAAGTAATTTTCAAGGTACTTTTATATATTGCTTCTCAACTCAAAGGATTACAAGACACTTGGACTCAAAATCGCTTACCTTAAGAGTTACAGGGAGAAGATATATAATACTACCTACAGCCGGATATACTTTGATACCAGCTGGACACCTCTAACCTTACATCTATACTACAAGACTCTAGGTGAGGTCTTTCAGACATTTTGTCTGAAAGTTGGTAGTCAGGACATGTCCCTGACTTACCTTTTGTCACCAACTAAAGTTGGTAACATGTACTATCATAAAAAGGTGAACAGTAGAATAAAGTATGGTCAACAACATGGCTCTTTAGGAAGATGCCATGCTGTATCAGAGGTCTGCAGCGGACTGTCAGGGACCATACTTTTATCTGCTGGACATAGCGATGTCTTCCGAAGGATAAGTGCTTCGGAAGAATAACTTCTTCCGAAGGCACTTATACTTCGGAAGACTGCTTCTTCCGAGGCTTGGAGTCTTCTTTGTCTTCGGAAGCAGACTTTGTCTTCGGAAGCTCTTTCAGACTTTGTCTTCGGAAGCTCTTTCATTAGACTTTGTCTTCGGAAGCTCTTTCAGACTTGTCTTCGGAAGCTCTTTCAGACTTTGTCTTCGGAAGTTCTTTCAGACTTTGTCTTCGGAAGCTCTTTCATTAGACTTTCGGAAGATCTCTTGCTCAGCTTCGGAAGCCTTTGAATGTAGTACCAAAAGATGACTATGAAGTGAATTTGGTTGCACCAGCCTTATCATGATCCAACAAAAACATATATGTAAAATGACCAATATACCCCTCATTTAACGGAAATTTTGGATGGAGTTAACGGACTGGATGAATATGACAAGATTTGTAAACCACAGGGACCCAGATGCGAAAAAACAAACTATTGGATGAAAGTGGCAATTTTACCAAACCACAGGACGAAAATGACAATTTACTCTAAATTATTTATATTTTTAAGTGTATATCTCATCATTGTGTTTTTTGTTAGTTATTGTGTTATTCTACAATGATGAATTTAGAAAAGTATCATAATTGAATAACATTATTATGTATCTCTAATATGTAAAACATAATAGTAAATTAACAACTAAATAATCAAATACATTAAAAACAATGATAAAATAACACAATATCTCATTGTGTTTTTTGATCGTCATTGTGTTTTTTGATCGTCATTGTGTAATCTTGAAAAATATTAGTTTAAAAAAAAATATTGGTGAAATAATATCATTATATACTTTTAATTGTAAAACACAATGACAGACAAAAGTTTATATAATTTATAAAAGAGTAAATTACTATTTTCATCCGGTTTGATGAAAATCATGCTTTCAGTCCAACAGTTCATTTATTACATTGACGGTCCAATAGTTTCAAGTTTTGTTTCAATTTCACCAAAACCATTAATTCTGTTAGTGTAATTCTGTTAGGTAATGTGAATTGACTATATTACTCTTAGTAAATAAAAATAAAAAATAAAACCCTTTCATCATCTACTATTATCATTTAACCCTAACCAAATCTCTCTTTTGGTATTCCTCCATCACCTCCATCACCACCACCATCCCTCACTGCCTCCACCACCACCACCGTCCCTCACTGCCACCACCACCGTCCCTCACCGGCACCACCACCGTCCCTCACCGGCACCACCACCGTCCCTCACCGCCACCACCACCGTCCCTCACCGCCACCACCACCGTCCCTCACCGCCACCACCACCGTCCCTCACCGCCACCACCACCATCCCTCTCTTTTGGGACCAACTTAAAAACACAATGAGTAAAATCAAAATTTTAAGACCTTTTAAGTTAAACGTTATTTGAAACAAACCACATGGAGTAAAAACAAAGTTTAATCTATAAATAAGGAATAAGATTATTAAAGTTTATTATTAAACATTAAAAATATCAATTTTAAATGTTTTTGTTAAATAAATAAATAACTTAAAATTAGTTAAGGCGTATCATTATTCAACGAGAGAGAAGGAAAAAATAGTAAGCTCACGGAATTGTAACACTTGACGTAATCATTTACTTATTTATTATGTGTGTATGTATATGTTTGTGTGAGATTAATAACAAAATATTAATTAAATTATTACAAAAACAAAAATAAAAACTAAATCATTTAATATTTTATCAATAATAGTTTTTTTTTTATGTGAGTGTATGTCTTATATACTAGGGGAGGTTAAGAGTGGTATGAGCAGAGAACAGTGGTTATGAGTAGAGAACAGATGAAATATTACTATTCATCCTCATATTTGAATAAACACAATATAACTCTTATAAATTTTTTTATATGATTTAAAGTGGTTGTGAGTGAATGACAGAGAAAAAATAATGATAAAGATGTAAAAAAAATTCATTTAATTGAAAAGAAGAAAAAAAAATAGTGTTTTTAATATAAACTAGCAAACATACCCGCGCGATGCCGCGGGATTTGTTGTTTGTATATTAATCCAACGTAATGAGATTAATAGTGAAAGAAAGCTGCTACAACTTGGCTAAACCACTGCACCAAACAGAACTAAACATAAAAACTACACAATAACAAACTAACCCGGCTGAAGATGCATGACTGTGAATGGTTGTGTTGTATATCTGCTCATGTTGTCTCCAAGACCACAACCTGAATTACCCTGCGCCATTCATTTTGACCCATTACCAAAACCATCCATTTTGACCCATACCAAATATCACCCGTTTTGACCCATACCAAACCCCATTCATACTGACCCATAACCAATACCACCCGTTTTGACCTATAACCAATACCATCCGTTTTCACCCATACGCCATAACCAATGCCACCCATGTTGACCCATACCAAATTTCAATGGTTTAGAGCCATAACCAATATCACTGATATCACCCAAGCTTACCCGTACCAAATATTAATAATTTCGACCCCTAACCAATATTACTTATTTTAACCCACAACCAATACCACAAAGTTGACCCATAACCTATATCACTCATTTTGAGTATATCAATTCCATATTTTTGACCCATAACCAATACCACCACTTTGACCTAAACCAAATATCAATCGTTTTGACCATAATTAATCCCACCCGTTATGACCCATAACTTATGCGCCTGTTACCTGTTTTCACCCATAACGAATACCACCATGTTGACCCATACCAAATTTTAATCATTTTAAGCCATAACCAATATCACCCATTTTGGGACATAACCAATATCACCCATTCTGGGCCATAACTAATATCACCCAAGCTGACCTATACCAAATATCAATGATTTCAATCCATAACCAATGTCATCCATTTTGACCCACAACCAATGTACCCAAATACACAAACCGGGAACTAAAACAGAGAGTACAAACCTGTAAATCGGAGTAAAACCTTTTACTCGGAACCTGAGGAAAGCCTTTTACTCGGCCCCGGATCGTTGTCACCCACCTGCAATTTCTTCAATTGAATCAAAGGGTGTATGAAACTGTTGATTAAACTTAAAATAGATAAACGGTGACATACCTTCGAGAAGTTCGCCGGAGAATCAAGAAAATCTTCAATGCCAACCGGGAAGCATGTCAATCAAACACTCCGATATGCTACTGGTAAGCAGGCTTGTCAGGCCCATAGATCTATGACGTCGCCAGGCTAGCAATAGTTAATGATTGTACATATATTCGACATTACATGGTAGCTACAAGATTCAACTAATCACAACACACAAGTAAATTGCCATAAGTTTACAAGAATCAAACGTGTTTACAAGTGCAACGTTTATACGGTAACATGTTTCACCCAAAAGTGTGTGAAATAATAAAATGGGTATAGAAATACTCACTTGGCGATTAAGTATATATTGGATGAATAATAAGAATAATAATAACGCGCGTCGTTACAACGAATCCCTTTATAAGGTACCTAGAAATACATATTAAGATTTATAATAAGATTGACGGTTTAATGTGAATTAGAGTCTTAGATGGAACTTGGGGTTTTGACAGGTAATGAATATTACTTGTATTTCGATTTATTCAAAGGAAATACGTATTTTAAATATTTTTAAATCCTAGAAGTGAAATTAGGTTTAATATCTGATAATGTTCAAATATATCTTATATATATTCTTGTTAATAAATATCATTATGATAACGTATTACCCGATAACAATTTATTAATCCGAATTAATTGTTAAGGTATATTTTATACGAAGTGACTTATAATTACGTTTGTAAATAATTGTGAAATTAATTATTAAACGCATATAATTTCTACGAGAAATTCATGATTACGTTAACATCGTGATCAATAATAATTTTGATATTTTAAACTATTATTTAAAGTCATGTTTTATAAAAATAAACCAATTATATTATTTGTTATTGGATATTTTATATACAAATTAAAGTGTTTCAAAGAAATAATTTTACAGAAATTATCGGATAGCTTTTAAAATAATTAGAGTTTATAAAATAAATTTTTAAGAATTTTCAGAATTTTTTTATGATTTTTTTAAAGGCTTAAAAAGCCAAATAAATAAAATAAAAAAATAATGGGGGTGCCCGGGGTCGAACCCGGGACCTCCTGTTTACACACACATGCACCAAACCAGTGAACCAAGGCAACCGCCGCAGTAATGATCCGGGTTTTAATAGTTTTGAACCCAATTAACCAAATCCCAAATCACCCATTCGAACCCTAGTTCGAATCCTATCCGATTAACCACCAATTCGATTTCAATAGCCCTTGAAATCATGGGCTTTTGTTCCCCAAGAAAAACCGAATGTGTGTGTGTGTTCAATTACAAATATGGTGTTGATTTGGTGGTAAACCTGTTGAAGAACAGGTCGCGATACTCGTACCTATCGAATGCTGCTCGAACGATGTTTATAAACGAATTAAACTTGAGGGAAGCTTCGTATTATGATCTGGACCAATAGCCCCTTATCAATTTTGTTTAAAATCGATCGAAGATGGGTTAAGAATCGAGTTGCAGGTCCGCGGCAGTGGGTAATCGAGTGTGTTAATTTTTGATGGTTTTTTGATGAAATTGAAGTCGATGGATGCCTATAAATGGTCATACGGTCGTTAGTGAAAGTTTACTTTCGATTATTAAAGTTGGTAGTGCCCGATTTGTTGGTTAAAGTGGCCGAAAATGGGTCAATTAGCTTTGAACGGTCGGGAAGAAAAGTTGGATCCAATGTTATGCTTAAATCGATGATAAACGCGTGTTTAAAGTTGCATTGGGTTCGAATCTACCCGACAAATGCATTGGAAACGGTTTCGAGGTTAAAAATCGAATAATTTGGCCGTTTTGGCCTCGCCGGAGTGTCGCCGGAGTGTCGCCGGAGTTGCGCCGGTGACCGGCCGGAAAATCGGGGGTGGGGAAATGGGTTTGAAAAAGTTACACAAATGGTCCCTTCGGTTTCTGTTTTGTTATTTTATGCACAAAACTTCTTTTGAAGTTTCAGAAATGACAAAATGGCCCTGAACTTTATTATTATTATTATTATTATTATTACTATTATTATTTATATTTATATTATTATTATTATTAGTATTATGATCATTATTATTATTATCATTTTTAGCATTATTATTATTGTTTTTATCCTTATTATTTTTATTATTATTATCATTATTATTATTATTATTATTATTATTATTATTATAATTATTATTATTATTAGTTGCGAAATACGAAATGTTACAGTCTCCCCTACTTTAGGAAATTTCGTCCCGAAATTTGTTTACGAGGAGGTTGTGACGACAAGATGAGGACACTTGGAGGACTTTCAGGTTTTGATGAAGAAGAAAATTCATCATCGATTAAGCTAACCGCTTTAGTGTTTACTTTATGTGCAATGGCAGAGCCATTAGAGGTAAAAGAAGAGTCTAAAATGTGTGTCTTCCAATTAGCCTCATAAGCTTTTACATTGATTAAGAATGAATGTTACTTATCGTATAAATACAAAGTGTTACTGTCTCCCCTACTTTAAAGAATTTCATTCAGAATTTAAAAATGAACTAAACAAATACGGGTATTTTTGCTTCATATGATCCTCCCGCTCCAATGTGAACTCAGCTCCACACTTGTTCTCCCAACGAACCTTGACAATGGAGTAGTTGTGGTCCTAGTCTTCTTCATAATGCGATCCATAATCTCGACAGGTTTCTCAATGAAGTGCAATGACTCGTCGATCTGAATGTCTTCCAGTGGAACATGCAGACTCTCGTCGGCCAAACACTTTCTTAAGTTTGAGACATGGAACACAGGATGAACTCCACTAAGGTCGGAAGGTAGTTCCAGTTTATAAGCCACTTTCCCAATCCTATGTATATGTTTGTGTGAGATTAATAACAAAATATTAATTAAATTATTACAAAAACAAAAATAAAACTAAATCATTTAATATTTTATCAATAATAGTTTTCTATTTTTATGTGAGTGTATGTCTTATATACTAGGGGAGGTTAAGAGTGGTTATGAGCAGAGAACAGTGGTTATGAGTAGAGAACAGATGAAATATTACTATTCATCCTCATATTTGAATAAACACAATATAACTCTTATAAATTTTTTATATGATTTAAAGTGGTTGTGAGTGAATGACAGAGAAAAAATAATGATAAAGATGTAAAAAAAATTCATTTAATTGAAAAGAAGAAAAAAAATAGTGTTTTTAATATAAATTCAGGAATGAGGATGGAAAATTAGTGTGAATGTTTTAATATATTTAAAGTTAAACTTTGCACCCATCAAAATATTTTTTTTCATATGTTTTAAATTAAATATATAACTGTTATGTATGTGTAAATGGTGTGGATAATATAATCAATACAAAGAACTTTTTAAAATTTTACTATAAATGAATAAACATCACATTTACATTATTTTTATTTTAAATTTTATAACACTAAGTAAAAAATAATGAGTTCTGATATTTGGATAGTTACTCCAATACATACATGTATATGTGTAAGAGCATTCACAGTTTTTTATTTTGATGCAAGTGTCTGTACAATTATAGAATGATTGTCAGTGATTCTGAGTAAATGAGATGAAAAATTTATGGAGTAATGTTATGAGTAAATGAGATGGAAAATTTATACGGGTACATGTTATGAGTAAATGAAATGGAAAATTTATAAAGTTTGTACCGTGTTTATCTAAATATGGGAAATACAATACCTTGCCTTAGACATGGGTAAGACCCGGACTGAACCGGCAGGAACCGGACCGACCCGATTACCCGATAAGAGCTATAACGAGAACCGAGAAGCGGAACCGTATATATATGATGGTGGTTCGGTTCTGAAGCGGGTCCAACGTTTTTTCAATCGGCTTTAAGGACAGACCCGATAATTGGCCTAATAGATTTGTTGTTGGGCTTTTATTTACATCCCGAGTCACCTGACAAACCGTTGAGGCTGTGAACTTGCTAGGCAATTGTCCAGATTACATAAACACATTCAATCTTGAATAATAATTTTAATAAAACCATTATAATAGAAATTTTGATGAAACCATAAAAAACAAAAAAAAAATAGTTGAAACATGCATAGTTCAAAACCAAAAAAAATTAATAAATAGCCACAATAATTTTTGAAATTTATCCATCCATAATTTTTACCAGATATTTGTTCAATTTGGTGGGTCCACGGTTCTGTGTATGTCCCGTCGGTTCTGACCTGGAACCGACACGGAACCGACACGGAACCGATAATGTCCAATACCAAGAACCGTAACCCGACCCCTTTATACATCAACCGGTTCGGTTCCTTCGGTTCTACTCCGTTTCTTCGGTTCTCGCGGTTCTTACCCGTTTCCTGCACACTCCTACCTTGCCTGTACATTTTTTTATATTTTTTAAAGTGATTATGAGTGCATAAGAGAAAATATGTAACGATAAAGATATAAAAAATGTTATTTAATTAAAGAGAGAAAAAATAATATTTTTATGTAAATATAAGGATGAGGATAAAAAGATAGGGATGAGGAAGGGAAAACTAATGTGAATGCTATTATAAAATTTAATACATGAAACTAGCATTATTTTTCTAAGGTTGCATGGAAGGAAGAATAATCAAATAGAAGGAGACTATGAATATTCCAATTTTATATGTTGTGGGATGCCAAATGGAGAATCAAAGTTATCCTTTGGACAAAAGCACACACTTCAATTGCTATAAGAAAAAAAATATTTTTTTTTACTTATGCTAACAAGGAAGAATTTAACATATGACATGATAGTTAAGGTACGTTTGTTGATAAATTATATTATTTCTCCTAAAGTTAAAAATGCATCTTTGTTACTAAGGCTGACTTCACTATGCAAGATTAGTTAAATAACTTCAATACTTCTTTATTGACAAAATGTCTTAAAACATTACTTGGAGATATGTTAATTTAGTAGAATCCGGTAAAAGATATATAGATAACTAGATTGTAAAAGCGTGCTTGTAATATTTAAAAAACTGAGGTGATAGTTAAAAACCAAGTTTAGAAGCAATCACAAAACCTAAGGTTGATTTTAGTGATTAACCTAAAGTACATCCTTATAAATGCAACCCCATACAAACTGATCATGCATGCATTTTTGTCAAATCTCCATACTATATCACTCAAGGATCTTTGCATATTTCTTGTGTTTTAGTTTGCAAAAATGAGAGATGAATCTTCAGCAAAGAATGTGTTCTTACATGGTGATTTGTATCTGCATATAATCGAAGCTCGAAACTTACCAAATATGGATGTACTCAGCGGCCACATCCTCCGCTGTGTGTCCTTCGATCCCTGCCCCGAAGACACCCAGATGAAGAAACTGATGACCAGAAAATACGTTCCACCGGGCGGAAGTTCATTGCAAGCGATCCTTATGTCAAGGTGTCAGTGCCTGATCAAGCAGCAGTCGCGCGTACACGCGTGGTGAAGAATTCCAAAAACCCTAAATGGAAAGAACAGTTTAATGTCCCGTTAGCTCACACACTTCGTCATTTAGAGTTTGAAGTGAAAGATGCAGACATCTTTGGAGCTGACTCATTGGGGACTGTTTACATTCCTGCAGAGAATATTGCCATAGGAGAGACGATCTCTAACTGGTTCCCTCTGAAAAATTCGCGAAAGGACTCAGAACTGAGGCTCGAAATGAAGTTTACACCCTGTGAAGAGAATCCAATTTACTGCAACGGGATTCCTGGAGATCCGGAGCAAAAAGGCGTCCAGGGCACGTACTTTCCGGTGAGGAAAGGTTCTCGGGTGACATTATATCAGGATGCGCACATCAGGCCCGAATCTAAGATGCCTGAAATTCAATTGGATGGGGGTAAGGTTTTTGAGCATGGTTCGTGTTGGGAAGATATATGTCATGCTATATCATCAGCTCACCATATGATATACATTGTGGGTTGGTCTATTTTCCACAAGATTAAATTGATTCGAGAGCCGACTCGACCGTGGCCCCGGGGAGGGGACTTGACCCTTGGGGAGCTGCTCAAGTATAAGTCCGAAGAAGGGGTTCGTGTTTTGTTGTTGGTTTGGGATGATAAAACTTCTCACGGCAATCCCTTTTTTAACACAGTGAGTGATGACTGCTTCTTGTGGTTGATTTTCTGCACAAATTTAACAGTAATGTCAATGATCAACTGATGCATGCAGACAGGAGTAATGGACACTCATGATGAAGAAACCAGAAAGTTTTTCAAGCATTCATCTGTGCGGTGTGTGCTTTCGCCTCGCTATGGAAGTGGTAAACTCGGCCTTTTTAAACAGCAGGTAACCTGTGTTTAATGACTTGATTCTGACCTGACCTTTTTCTTACAAAAAAGTTTGATTTATTTCAAAATCAAGAATCACAGATTGATTCATTTGATATGTCTCAGGCGTGTCATAAGTACCATCAATTTACATGATCTTATTTTATGTTTAAGGTTGTTGGAGGTGCTTTTACACACCATCAGAAATGTGTGCTTGTGGATACACAGGCATATGGTAATAACAGAAAGATTACAGCTTTTTTAGGCGGCCTTGATCTCTGTGACGGTCGATATGACACACCTGAGCATAGATTGTTTCATGATCTTAACACTGTGTTTAAAGACGACGTTCACCAACCTACATTCCCTGTGAGTGTCTATATCACCTCGTCTTCTACATCTGTTACAATTGTTCAGTTTCCAATTATCCGAATTAGGCAGGAACAAGGCCCCAAGGCAGCCATGGCATGACTTACACTGCAGGATTGAAGGTCCTGCTGCTTATGATGTCCTTATAAATTTTGAGCAAAGATGGAGAAAAGCTACAAGATTTCGAGAATTTGCGTTAGTTGCAAAAAGGATGGCCCGCTGGCAAGATGATGCATTGTTAAAAATTGACCGGATCTCATGGATTCTTAGTCCTACCCACCCTGCTCATGTGAATGCAGATCACACAGTGGTTCCTCCAGACGATCCATCACTGCATGTGACCAGTGAAGATGATCCTGATAACTGGCATGTCCAGGTTAGACATCACCCCTCCCCCTTTATTTTCCATTGATCCTCAAAGGAAAAAGTGGGCCCCTTTTCATATGCGGCTAAAAGAAACTTCATTGGCTTTTCTCACTGTGCAGATATTCCGGTCTATAGATTCTGGATCTCTAAAAGGATTCCCCAAAACTGTGGATGATGCCAAGAAACAGGTTAATAAGTGAAGCTTCCTTTTCATTCTAATTGTGAAAATGATACTAGGTAAAGATTGCAAGAATGGGTGGCCGGCGGGTCAAAAGGCTGCTTTTAGTGTGGCTCAAAGCGGGTCTGGGGCAGGTTGGATCAGCCCACAAATCATTTTTCAGACTTCAAAAATTTATGTCACAAATAGGATTACAAAAACAATATTCTGACTTTTTAGTTGAGTAGTTTTATAGATTTGAATACATTTAAGATGATTTTTGTCCCGTCTAGCCCGTTCACCCGACCCATTTGACCCGTATCCTTTTAGTTATATCATTTGCTTTAACCAATTTGACATGTTAGATGACCCATTCATTGGTCAACAGATGTCGCATCTAATACTTAGTACTCTGTCTTGATGAGGCATATGTTGATATTCTGGTTCTTGCAGAATCTTGTTACTGCAAAAAATATGGTTATAGAGAAAAGCATTCAAACCGCATATATCCAAGCGATCAGATCAGCTCAGCATTTTATTTATATTGAAAATCAATATTTTATTGGATCATCATATGCATGGTCATATAAAAATGCAGGTATAAATTGCATCCTTCCTTCACAGTAAGCTATTTTCAAGTACTTTAATGAGAGTGTATGTCATAAATTTCTTTACAGTTAAAATCAAAATATTCCAATGTGAATTTGATGACATGTTTTCTTGCTATCTTGCCAATTTTTAGGAGCTGATAACCTAATTCCAATGGAGTTGGCACAAAAAATAGCAAGCAAGATTAGAAACAAGGAGCGATTTGCAGTTTATATTGTCATACCAATGTGGCCCGAGGGTGTCCCAACTTCTGCTACCATGCAAGAGATACTCTATTGGCAGGTATTTTATAACCTGTAAAATCATAATTAAAAATAGAGTATTGAAGTGAGGCGGATCATCTATAATATTCTAATCTACAGAGCCAGACAATGCAAATGATGTATAATGTTGTTGCACAAGCAATCAAATCCATGCAGCTAAATGCTCACCCTCAAGAATATTTAAATTTCTACTGCCTTGGAAAGCGGGAAGACGTACCATTTGAAACTAATCAATCATTTGCAGATGAGAAGGTATTTTGATTATTGCAATCATACTACAGTCATTTACATGTTCATTAAAAGTTGACAATGAATCTGCTTTTATAGGTTTCAGATTCACAAAAATTCAAGCGTTTCATGATATATGTGCATGCTAAAGGAATGATTGTGGATGATGAGTATGTGATCGTGGGATCTGCCAACATTAATCAAAGATCTTTAGCTGGGTCAAAGGACACAGAAATAGCCATGGGTTCATATCAGCCGCATCACACTTGGGCTGCAAAGAAGCAACACCCTCATGGACAGGTTTGATAACTCTGCTTTCACAAAAACAAAACCAATTTCCATCATGATTCATGCACAAGTCATAAGATTTATTATATTGCTACAAATCCGACCAACACCATACCAAAAATGACCCGTTTTGACTAAAATCTGTTTGACCGGTAAGTCAACCCGCCCATTTTGACACCTCTAATCTCACAGAACACACACTAAGAAAGGATGCATGTGCATGATTTCAGGTCTATGGTTACAGAATGTCGTTGTGGGCTGAGCACCTCGGGGTGCTAGAGAATTGCTACAAGGATCCCGAAACTCTGGACTGTGTGAATAAAGTTAATAAAATAGCTTATCATAACTGGAAAAGATACACAGATGATAAACACTCAACATTGCAAGGTCATCTTTTAAGGTATCCATTAGAAGTAAATGCTGATGGGAATGTGACTTCCTTGCATGGATACGAGGATTTCCCAGATGTTGGGGGTAAAGTCCTGGGAGACCATTCACCTGCACTTCCCGATATTCTAACTACATGATTTCCAACCTGTTTGTTCTACATATGAGTGTGTACCATTGTCGTGAAATAAAACATGTTAGTTTGATGAAACCGAGTACATTGTTCGTTTGGTGTAAATTTGTGAAGATAATATATATAACTTAAGTAACAAAACACCACGTCTAAACTATCAACATAAAAATATATCTATGATGTTGAGATTAACCTTCTTGCATATATCTTTTCGGCTAATCTCTCGGCTACTTCCACCTTCCCATGAGTCTTACATGCAGCCAACAACGCACCCCACAACGCGTCATCAGGGACGACATCCATCATTTCCACCATTGCCTCTGCCTCTTCCACCCTCCCTGCTCTCCCCAACATATCAACCATACAAGTGCAATGCTCCAAACTTGGCCTCAACTTAAACCTATCTTTCATCATCTGAAAATACTCCACCCCTTTATCCGCCAACCCACCATGACTACACGCAGTAAGAATTGCAGTAAACGTCATCCCATCCGGCTCCACCCCACCTCCCACCATTCTCTCAAACAGCCCAAACACCTCTTCACACCTCCCATACATCCCATACCCACTCATAACAGCAGTCCAAGAAACCACATTTCTCTCAGACATTTCATCAAACACCTTCTGGGCACTCCCCAAATCGCTACATTTACAGTACATCGTCACCAAAGAATTCAAATTTGCAACATCCGAATCAAACCCATTTGAGAACACAAGCACATGAACGTTTCTCCCCAATCTTAGAGCCGGAACACCACCGCAAGACTTAAGAACCGGTGGTAAAGAATGGCGATCCAAGGGTTTACCACCACGGATCATTTCGCGGAAAACGATGAGGGAATTGGAGAACTGATCGATGGAAGAATAAGCTCGGATGAAGGAGTTGTAGAGGAATGTCGATCGGCGATTGGTGAAGGAGAAGATGATGGATGCTTCGCGTAATTGGGCACAAATTGAATATGATGAGACTAGTTTTGCACGAATGAAATCGTGGTGGGAGATTCCTGTGATAATCATTCGAGCATGTAGTTGTTTGATCATATGCAAGTTTCTTGTGGAATAACATGAGTCGAGGAGTTTGGAGAATAAGATTATTGTTCCCTGAGGTGTGGGCATGGTTATGCCGTAGGCTCTAGTAACCGAAGGAAGAAAAAGTGATGTTTTTTTTTTAAAGAATCAATTTCAAAGGGGGTGCGCCAAGGAGATTTTTAGATGTGTTTAAAAATATTCGAATCCAAGAATCCGATTTAAAAATCCAAAAATCCGAATCTGAAATATCCGAATTTTAATTTCGGATATCCGAAAATTCGGATTCGGATTCGGATAATGATTTTCAAAAGTTTCGGATATTCGGATATCCGATTATCCGAAAACTAAAAAATATTTTTTTATTTTTTAACTTTAGATATATTTTTAATTTATATTGAGATTTTTTAGTGTATATTATGAATTTTATGATATGAGTTGGTTTTTATATTATTTTATAATATTATATGTCTATATTTTGTAAAAAAACTAAAAATAAAAAATAAAAAAAATAAAAAATGAATTTCGGATATCCGAATCACTATTCGAATCCGTATCCGAATTTTCGGATATCCGAATTTCGGATATCCGAAATTTCGGATACGGATAGTGATTTTCACTATCCGAAATTTTCGGATATCCGAAATTCGGATATCCGAAATTTCGGATATCCGACTTTGAACACCCCTAAAGGAGATCCATTGGCTTCATTAGGTTTTATTATCGTTATGGACGCCCTTAGTCTGGCGATGGAATCCGCGGTTGACTTATGAATATTTCATGTATATATGATATCTAATAAAAAAAGATTTTTTTACCACTTATCATGTTTTTAACACACTTTTTTGTCACTTGTCAAATTTCTACATATTCACACTTTGATTTTCCCTCCAAAAGGGTATTATAGTAATTTAAATACTAATACAAGTTTCTCTCTCTTACTAAAAATTAATTTTATTAATTTCTATATTTCTCTCTCTTATCTAGATTTTATAAACTATTACGTATATATAATTTTAATTATAGTTAATATTAAAATATTCTAATCTAATTCTTCGTGTTTATTACTATAATTCATTTAATTAATGAGATTTTAGCCTATATATCTATCTATAAAAAAATTAAAATAAACATAAAACAATTGTAAGCCTTATCATATTAATTTTCTTATTTCCTTATATTATTAATAATAATATTGAATACTAATAATTTTACTCATACTATTTTTAAATTAAAAAATATATAATTTAATAAATAAAAAACCTATTTTTGAATTAAAACACACTTTTTAAAAATAAAAATTTTATAAAATACACAATACAATGAACTTTTTCTTTAAAAATTCATTTTTCTTAAAATAAAATATTTAAAAATATATAAAATAAAGTTTAAGAAAAATATATTATTGTTTATTTACTTAAAGTAGCTATTTATACGTAATTATAATCATATTTTATCTTCAAACATGATTTTATAATGTATAAATTTTGATTACTAATTATTTAATATTATATTGCTACATTCCGTGTAATACATGGGAACTAACCTAGTTATCTATATATGAAAAATTATCTATATATGAAAAAAGGAACTGCCATAAGCAGATACTTTTTGATCTTTTGAGATTACACCACGTATCTTTTAAGACATGTCATTTTACCCCCTTCATACCAGTTTTTTTATATTACATATATGTGATGAGAGAGAGGGAGATGGGATGTGAAGGCAACCGGACGCCGGCTGCGGCGGCGGTCGGCGGTCGGCGGCGACGTGCTTGGTCGCATTTCTGTGTGTGGATTTCGGCGGTAATGGACGTTGACTACATGGTTGGTCGCGTTTTTGGGCTCCGATCTTCCTCGACGTCTGATCTCCTTCTTCGCTGCCCCGATGTCGATGTCGGCATCGTGCCTTCAACCGTAATGGCCTGGCGCCGCGTAACATTGGTGCACGTCGCTGATGATGCCTATTTCACTTTGTGGGGGTCGCCGATCACCAACATGCAGGCGATGGTTGCCCCGGTGTCGGTGTCAATACCTTCTTCCCTGAAATGGACACCTACTTAGGGGTGTGTACTCTGGCGGCCAGCGAGCTGAATGTTGGAGGCTCCCGCTATTAATTTTTTGTGTGCTATCAAGGAGATGAGAGACAATTGTTGTTTGCTACCATCGACTCGCTTCCATCTCTCTGGGGCTGGCCAGCAATGGTGGTTGTTTCCACACCTTGGTTTGATTATGTTTCTTCATATGTTATGATTTATGTTATATAACTCTGGATGCGTCAGTTTGTATTGTTTTCTGTGATTAGGGCTTCTAATATGAGTCCTAAGTTGTTGGCTTGATGAATATGTAGGTTTGCTCTGAAACCCTAGATGACTCGAGATTCGATTCTTGTTGCTTATGTTTCTTTGGCTATGATGATTGTGATATGGGCTGTTGCTTGGCGTGGCAAAAACGAGGATGGCAAGTGAGATGTTTTTCTCATGCAACCTGTGTTGCAGCCATATCGGTCTACTAATGAGATCTGTCACACCCCCGCTGAGAGCGGAAACACGGGGAATGCGAGCGAGACGAGATCGTCATAACACATGGTTAACAATAGAGATGCAATATATATATGTAATTGATGACATAGCGTGTCATGATGACACCCGGCACAAATGGAGACTTGTGTCGTTTTTAGTCAATGTTCACGACAGCATAGCCATAAGCATAAATAGAAACTTGTAATTGATTCACATAAACGATTCACATAATCACAAAAATTGTATTCTTGTATGTAATTCCCACAACCCGGGAACAAGCATCCAAATGAATGTTAATTGTTTGATGGACTGCAACAATGTACAAAATAATTGTTCATCAAGTATGTTCAGTCTCAAAAATGCATCCTAGGGTCTCCACTAAGGCAGCACACCTAGATCTTCAGTTGTCATTATTACATGAAAAGATATGCTCAAAATTGTCAACAATAATATTGGTGAGCTTCGCAGGTTTGAATTGTAAACATGTAATTGATGCTGTATAGTGTTTGTTGTGGAATGTCGTGCATACAGTTATAAGCAAGCAAAATCACATACCATGAGTTTTATACAACCAAACCTAATGACGTACACACAGCAACTTGTCGGAATATATTCACCCAAGGCCCGTTCCTCGCAGTGTGATGGTACTCACAAGTAACCATCTGTCAAGGGTGGGGGTGTCAACCCAATAGTACTACTAATACCTACCCCTTGGTTCCAACACCGGAATTAATGGTTGTAAGAAGAACCACACAGTAACATCATGTATGCATCATATATGTACTCACAAAACAGTATCACGTTGATTCCAAGTATGAAAATTTGTATGTATGTTGTACAGCATCGAAAACGTGTGAGCATACTTTTCCCCTTGTTTGTAAAAGATTGAAATAATTGTATAAGCATAAAAAGGGGCCATGAAACTCACTTGTTAAGTGGTAAGTATGTATGATGAAACTTCCCAAACTTGTATGTATGTATGAACAGTCAATCACCTATTGACAGTTATGTTAAGCATTAATGATATGCCTGCTGTTAATAATATTGTTTAGTTGGGTCGGGTCGTATCGATTCGGTCGTGGGTAACACTTGCACACAAACACGCGCAATAGATCTTATGTAGATCCAAGCACTAGAAGCGTTGCCATTGTCGATGATGTTTGGGTAAAAGTATTATTGTTGTCAGAGAAATACTTGGTAAGCACTTGTGTTATGAATCGTTTGTTACTAATTGCAGAATGTTAAGTTGATTGGATTTGATATAACATTGATAAGTTCGATAGTGTTAATCTTTAAGATCGTCATTAGCAATGGCAACCGTGTCGATGTCACCTTAACATCACACGACAACACACACCGCACACAGGAAGAATTCACCCACAATGACTCCAATTGCACGACAGGACTAGACGCACGACTGGACACTCCATTCGCACGAATCAACTCTCAATCGTGCGAATCAGCTTCATTCGCACGATTGAATCCCCATTCGTGCGACTAAGCATTCAGTCGTACCACACAGCACCCAATCGCATGACTCAATCTTCCATTCGCACGATTCAGCCTTCATTCGTACGAATTAGCTTCATTCGTATGACTGAACTTTCATTCGTGCGACTGGACCTTCAGTCGTGTGATACACATAGTCGCACACATTCATCCGCATTGACTCAATCGCATGGCAATACTCATCCGCATGACTCATTCGCACGACACACACAATCGTATGGGCTCAGTCGCACGGCTCACTCAATCGCTTGGACTCAGTCGCACGACAGACCCAATCGCATGGACTTAGTCGCACGACTCACCCAGTCGCACGACTCAGTCGCATGACAGACCCAGTCGCCTGAACAGTATATTCGCGACTGCAGAGTGCTGAGTAGCCTTCGGCTGCTCCGTGCATGGGTTTCACACATCAAGAACCTCCAGAAAAACTCATCTAACATATCAAAGTAAAATGCACACTCAGAAAGGCAACACACGCACCCCCACGACCTCTTATGCTCGGGTTGAACCCGAGCCTGAAACCCTAGAATTCGCAGAAGTAAAACGAGCAAAAACGGACGACCAAGGTCGTCTACCTACTTGAAACGTGTTGTCTAGGCTGTAGTAGTAGTCTAAACGGTGAAATCACGAAGAAAACAGGGCGATTCTAGGTGCAAGGGAGGTGAGAAAGTGGAAGAAGAAGATGAACAGGAAAGTGTGGTTGTGAAGGCTAGGTCTGAAACAAGGGTATTTATACCCAGCCCTAGTTTGGCAATTGTCACTTTTAGTCACTGCACTTAGCCCCGGGTTCCCAAATTTACTTCGGTTGAAAACGACGTAAATACGCGCGTTATATTAATTATAGGGAAGCATTAATGTTGTTTGTATCTTGAATATGATGTTATTAATGATGTTTATATTATATAACATAATTCTGTTAGTGATGTCGTTGGTGCTATTCATAAGCGTTTTAAGTGATACGGATACAAATAATGATAACACCACTGAAAAGAAAATAAATCAAGTATGATATCCACACGAATGGTTTATAAGTGTGAGGAATGATTGTTCTAAGAATAGTTAACGAAATTCATGTTAAATGACGGACCTTGTGGTGACGGATGTCACAGTATCCCCCAGTTGGGAGAATTTCGTCCCGAAATTTAACTGGTGTTAGGTCCAAGAGTGTCATCCTCGAATAGATGTGGATATTTGAGCTTCATCTGATCTTCCCGTTCTCACGTGAATTCTGGTCCTCGTTTGAGTTCCATCTCACGCGAACGATCGGTATCTTGCTGCGCCTTAAGCGTTTGACCTTTCGGTCCATGATCTCGATAGGTTCTTCGATCAAATGAAGCTTTTCATCGATCTTGATTTCCTCAATTGGCACATCTAGAGTTTCATCCACCAGGCACTTTTTGAGGTTTGATACGTGAAATGTGTCGTGTACACCGCTGAGTTCTTGTGGCAACCTTAATCGGTAAGCCACCGGACCGATTCTTTCTGTAATATTGAATGGTCCTACGTATCTTGGGGCTAACTTCCCTTTCTTTCCAAATCATACAATCCCTTTCCAGGGAGAGACTTTGAGTAGAATGTGATCTCCAACATTGAATTCTAGAGGCTTCCGACGGTTGTCGGCATAGCTCTTTTGGCGATCTCTTGCAGCTTTTAATCTGTCTTTGATTTGGAAAATCTTGTCAGTTGTCTCTTGGATGATCTCTGGGCCTGTTAGCTGGTTTTCACCAATCTCAGCTCAACAAACTGGGGATCTACATTTCCTCCATTACAATGCTTCAAATGGAGGGCATCCAATGCTTGTATGGTAGCTGTTGTTGTAAGAGACCTCAATCAATGGTAGTTGAGTGTCCCAGCTACCATCAAAATCGATTACACAAGCTCTGAGCATGTCTTACAATATTTGTATTGTTCGTTCACTTTGGCCATCTATTTGTGGGTGATAGGCGGTACTCATATCTAATCGAGTGCCCATCGCTTTCTGTAGTGTTTGCAAAATCGTGAAGTAAACAGGCTGTCACGGTCAGATATGATTGACACCGGCACTCCGTGCCATGTCACGACCTCTTTTATGTACAGTCTCGCCAACTTTTCCATCTTGTAATCCTCCCGGATCGGTAAGAAATGAGCGGACTTCGTCATCCGATCCACTACGACCCATATTGAGTCGTGCCCGCTACTTGTTATAGGGAGTTTGGTAATGAAATCCATGGCTATGTTCTCCCATTTCAACTCGGGAATTTCAGGTTGCTGTAATAATCCCGATGGTTTTTGATGTTCAGCCTTAACTTTCGAACATGTCAAGCATCGGCTTACGTACATAGCAATGTCTTTCTTCATGCCTGGCCACCAGTATAGATCCTTAAGATCATGATACATCTTGTCTGCACCAGGATGAACAGAATATCGTGTCTTGTGTGCTTCCTCCATGATCAGGGTATGAACGTCTCCCCATTTGGGTACCCATATACGATTCATGAAGTACTGTATACCATCATCCTTGTAAATCATCTGTTTATCTAACCCTCGGAATTCTTCTCCCGCCAGGTTTTCTTCTTTCAATGCCTCACTTTATGTAAGTTGGATCTGAGCCTTCAAGTTCGTTTGAATAGTCAATCCCAAAGCTTGAGCATGTAGTGGTTTCACACGTTCTTTACGACTTAGGGCGTCAGCCACCACATTTGCTTTCCCTGGATGATATCAGATTTCACAATCGTAGTCACTAAGTGACTCCACCCAACGTCGCTGACGCATATTGAGTTCTTTCTGATTCAGGATGTGTTGAAGGCTCTTATGATCTATGTAGATGATGCATTTGGTTCCATACAGATAGTGCCTCCATATCTTAAGTGCAAATACTACAGCGTCCAACTCCAAATCAGGAGTTGTATAGTTCTTTTCGTGCACCTTAAGTTGTCGTGAGGCGTAGGCAATCACTTTATCTTTCTGCATTAGCACACAACCCAATCCTTGATGTGAAGCATATCAGTACACCACAAAATCATCAGTCCCGTCTGGGAGGGACAATATCGGTGTGTTGCACAACTTCTCCTTCAACATTTGGAATGCTTGTTCTTGTGCATGTCCCCAATCAAACTTCTTGTCTTTTTGAGTCAACAAAGTTAACGGTTGAGCAATCTTTGAAAAATTCGCAATGAAGCGACGATAATATCCAGCCAATCCTAAGAATTGCCGTATCTTTGAAGGTGTCTAGGGTGCATCCCATTTTTTCACTGCTTCAATCTTGTCGGGATCTACATGAATCCCATTTTCGTTAACCACATGCCCCAAAAATTTCACTTCTCGAAGCCAAAACTCGCACTTCGAGAGTTTAGCAAAAAGTTTCTCTTCTTGTAATAGACTCGGTATGGCTCAAAGGTGATCCTCGTGGTCCTCTTTCGAACGAGAGTAGATAAGTATATCGTCTATGAATACGATCACGAACTTATCCAAGTAAGATTTGCACACTCGATTCATCAGATCCATGAACACGGCTGGTGCATTAGTCAGTCCGAACGGCATGACTAAGAACTCACAGTGCCCATAACGAGTCCTGAATGCTGTTTTTGGTATGTCATCCTCGAAAACCCTTAGTTGATGATATCCGGAGCAAAGATCAATCTTGGAGAAATATGAAGCTCCTTGCAATTGATTAAATAAATCATCAATTCTGGGAAGAGGAAATCGATTCTTCACAGTCAACTTGTTCAACTCGCGATAATCGATGCACATACGGAACGATCCATTTTTCTTTTTGACAAATAAGATCGGTGCTACCCATAGTGAATGGCTCGGTCGAATAAAACCCTTCTCCAGGAGCTCTTGTAATTGGCTAGATAACTCTTGCATTTCGGATGGTGCTAACCGATACGGTGCTTTTGCTACCAGCGTAGCTCCAGGAACCAACTCTATACGAAATTCCACCTGTCGCGGAGGAGGCAAACCCGACAAGTCATTAGGGAATATATTCGGATAATCTCGTACTACAGGAATATATACCAACTCGTTGCCTTCTTCCTTCTTTTCCACTACATGGGTCAGAAATGCGTAACACTGCTTTCGTAGACAACGACGCGTCTTCATGCAAGAAATAAGCTTTAGAGTTCTTCCTGACCGTTCCCTTGAATCTTGAGTATCTCCCCGTCTGGCATGGGGATTCGTATTACTTTCTCCCGAAAAACAATCTCGGCTCCGTGCTTCGACAACCAATCCATCCCCACAATCACATCGAAACTTCCTAGCTCAAAAGGTATTAAGTCTATGTCAAAGGCATGGTTTTCCAATATCATGGAGTACTTTCTAATAATCTCATCGGCTTATACAACTCTACCATTGGCCGTTTCTACTGAAAAGCTAGTTTCTAGTCTACTAGGGTTCAAGGCAAGCATGTGTGCAAAATCAGAGGATATGAAACTATTATCTGCTCCAGTATCAAACAATATGGATGCGAAGCGGTGGTTGAGCAAGTACGTACCCGTAACAACATTCGGGTCCTGACGAGCATCGTTAGCTCTAATGATAAATGCATGTCCCCGAGCGACATTCCCTTGATTAGTCGGGCCTTGATTCCCAGCTATGGCCATCACTTGCTGCTGGTTATTCCCTTGTTGACCCGGTGCCCTATTCAGTTTGGGGCACATGTTCCGGTAGTGACCCGGGTTTCCATACTCATAACAGACTCTGGCATTCCCGGCGAGGTTAACCGCGTTAACGGGTGCTACCAGATTTGGCGCAGTTCTACAATCCTTCGCTAGGTGCCCCGGGCGCCTACAGTTCACACACACTCGGCACTGCATCTCTGGGGGATGATGATAGTTGTACCTGTCACATTTGGGGTGCGGCACAACATATTCTCTCTTACCCTGAGTCACAGCCATGAAATTCCTGGTGATCTTGGCCCTTTTATCAGATTTCCTGGCATTTGACCGGCTTGTTTCTCCAGCATCCTTTCTCTTCTCTGCTCCCCTACCCAACACCCCTGTTCTTACCATCTCACCAGTGAGAGCGCCAGCCTTCAGAATTGCGCTCTGAATCATTAGAGGATCAGCTGCTGTTACCATTGCCCGGATCTGAGGCGCAAGTCCCCAAATGTATCTCTCGATTCTCTTTGATTCTGGGGTCACAAGATGTGGAACTAGCATCGCCAGTTCGTAGAATCGATCAGTATAAGTTGCGTGCCCAGCCCCCACCATAGAATGATTCCAGAATTCATGCTTCAGTTTCTGCATTGCATTGAGGGGGCAGTACTCCTCAGTGATCAAAGCTTTGAACTCATCCCATGACATCCACATCGCGGACTCTCTTCCTCTAGCACCTGCGTGTTCCACCAGGTTAGTGCCTTGACCTGCAGTGAACACGTGGCATACTTGATTCTTTGCCTGTCGAGGCACTCACTGATATCAATCACTGCCTCCATCTTTTCAAGCCACCTAGTTAGGGCTATCGCCCCACCTTTCCTATCAAATTCTCAAGGTTTGCAGGCCACCAATTCCTTGTAAGAACATTCCCGTCTTGTATTATCGACCTCAGTTTCGTTACCAGTTGTTCCGCCAATCCTAGTGTCTCCCCTGTTCCTTGATTATGCTGATCATTAGTATCATGATCCCCATGGAGATTATGATTCAGAAGAGTGTCGCTCACTTGAGTCACTATAGTTGGAATCAGTGCGGCTAGCTGCTGAGCAATCATAGCAGCTATATCAGGGTTTTCAGTTCCCTGATTGTTGCCGGCGGGAGCACCACCCGTTCTTGGTGGTCTACCCCTACCTCTGCCTTGTGGGGTCTCAACTTCTTGATTTGTACTGCGTCTGAGTCTTCGAGTTGGCATCTTCTAATCATTAAGGAGTAAACATGTAAACTTTAGTAAACATGTAAACCTTAGTCACTTGAAGATACATGTATGATAACAATCCATGCTTCAGTCAATCAGGATCATCACGTAGCCCATTTTAAACACATTCTTAGTATACCGGTGATGCTTATATATAGGGTTCTCTGCAGCATTCCCACCACATCCACGATATACCTAGAATGACGCCTAAACCGGTTACTTGACATCCGATTTCCTTAGCATCATTCCAATGAATAATGTAATGTATGTGTAGAGAGTATCATCACTCCTCTACATTTCTTGTAGTCCACTTTCATTTAAGCATTCAATCAGTTCCTTAGTTACTGAAATGCTAAGTGGTGGAATGTTTCGTGGAGAATAACATCAATGTCATGATTGGAAATACCATGAAGGCTCTAAGTAGGACAGGACTTAGGTAATAGTAGGTGTTAGTAATGTTTTGTTACCCTTAACAAGGTCTTACTAGAATTATGATCCTAGCACCCTAGGGTATAGAATAGAAAACTTGTGATACTCATGATCGTTACCTCATGGTAAGATTAGCCAGACTTCTCATGCACTGCAAATTGTAATTACGTGTGCACTCGTAATGGTAATTTGCCTTGCATGGTCACCCTTAGCTTCACCTACCCCAAGTTAACATCATAGTGTTGTCAACATTCATCAATCATGAATCATGTAACGCCCTCATGTCCATGAGCCATTAGTATTCCAATAGTAGTATGTGATAGCAAATAAACTCTAGGCACATAAGCACAATTTGTCTAATGATAGTTGCCTATCCTTCATACTTTCAGGATCTCAGGCATACTATCTTAGGGTCGGATTTAGTATTTGAGATCGACGCTACGCGTGATCTGTGAAGTTTCCCTTCAGTTTGGGTATTCCGACCTAATGATATGATGTAGTACACATACGAACGTAAAATTCTAGTATAAAGGCATCCCGTGTAGAAATACTAAGAGTAATAGTGTCTTCCTTAGAATGATCAGATAACAAGCATGTATGTATAGAATCATGTATAGAGACATGAAACAAGTATAGAGGAACATACATGTAATATCAAATGCAAGCCAGTCCTAGCATGCATTCTACATGAAGGTTCCAAGGTTATAGTCTAGGTCAAGTGAATTGCCTAATTCTCTATAACCAATGGCTCTGATACCAGTCTGTCACACCCCCGCTGAGAGCGGAAACACGGGGAATGCGAGCGAGACAGGATCGTCATAACACATGGTTAACAATAGAGATGTAATATATATGTAATTAATGACATAGCGTGTCATGACGACACCCGGCACAAATGGAGACTTGTGTCGTGTTTAGTCAATGTTCACGATAGCATAGCCATAAGCATAAATAGAAACTTGTAATTGATTCACATAAACGATTCACATAATCACAAAATTGTATTCTCGTATGTAATTCCCACAACCCGGGAACAAGTATCCAAATGAATGTTAATTGTTTGATGGACTGCAACAATGTACAAAATAATTGTTCATGAAGTATGTTCAGTCTCAAAAATGCATCCTAGGGTCTCCACTAAGGCAGCACACCTAGATCTTCAGTTGTCATTGTTACATGAAAAGATATGCTCAAAATTGTCAACAATAATATTGGTGAGCTTCGCAGGTTTGAATTGTAAACATGTAATTGATGTTGTATAGTGTTTGTTGTGGAATGCCGTGCATACAGTTATAAGCGAGCAAAATCACATACCATGAGTTTTATACAACCAAACCTAATGACGTACACACAGCAACTTGTCAGAATATATTCACCCAAGGCCCGTTCCTCGCAGTGTGATGGTACTCACAAGTAATCATCTGTCAAGGGTGGGGGTGTCAACCCAGTAGTACTACTAATACCTATCAGTTGGTTCCAACACCGAATTAATGGTTGTAAGAAGAACCACACAGTAACATCATGTATGCATCATATATGTACTCACAAAACAGTATCACGTTGATTCCAAGTATGAAAATTTGTATGTATGTTGTACAGCATCGAAAACGTGTGAGCAAACTTTTCCCCCATGTTTGTAAAAGATTGAAACAATTGTATAAGCATAAAAAGGGGCCACGAAACTCACTTGTTAAGTGGTAAGTATGTATGATGAAACTTCCCAAACTTGTATGTATGTATGAACGGTCAATCACCTATTAAGTTATGTTAAGCATTAATGATATGCCTGCTGTTAATAATATTGTTTAGTTGGGTCAGGTCGTATCGATTCGGTCGTGGGTAACACTTGCACACAAACACGCGCAATAGATCTTATGTAGATCCAAGCACTAGAAGCGTTGCCATTGTCGATGATGTTTGGGTAAAAGTATTATTGTTGTCAGAGAAATACTTGGTAAGCACTTGTGTTATGAATCGTTTGTTAGTAATTGCAGAATGTTAAGTTGATTGGATTTGATATAACATTGATAAGTTCGATAGTGTTAATCTTTAAGATCGTCATTAGCAATGGCAAGCGTGTCGATGTCACCTTAACATCACACGACAACACACACCGCACACAGGAAGAATTCACCCACAATGACTCCAATTACACGACAGGACTAGACGCACGACTGGACACTCCATTCGCATGAATCAACTCTTAATCGTGCGAATCAGCTTCATTCGCACGATTGAATCCCCATTCGTGCGACTAAGCATTTAGTCGTACCACACAGCACCCAATCGCACGACTCAATCTTCCATTCCACGATTCAGCCTTCATTTGTACGAATTAGCTTCATTGGTATGACTGAACTTTCATTCGTGCGACTGAGCCTTCAGTCGTGCGATACACACAGTCGCACACATTCATCCGCATTGACTCAATCGCATGGCAATACTCATCCGCATGACTCATTCGCACGACACACACAATCGTATGGGCTCAGTCGCACGGCTTACTCAATCGCTTGGACTCAGTCGCACGACAGACCCAATCGCATGGACTTAGTCGTACGACTCAGTCGCATGACAGACCCAGTCGCCTGAACAGTATGTTCGCGACTGCAGAGTGCTGAGCAGCCTTCGGCTGCTCCGTGCACGGGTTTCACACATCAAGAACATCCAGAAACACTCATCTAACATATCTAAGTAAAATGCACACTCAGAAAGGCAACACACGCACCCCCACGACCTCTTGTGCTCGGGTTGAACCCAAGCACCCGAAACCCTAGAATTTGCAGAAGTAAAACGAGCAAAAACGGACAACCAAGGTTGTCTACCTGCTTGAAACGTGTTGTCTAGGCTGTAGTAGTAGTCTAAACGGTGAAATCACGAAGAAAACGGGGCGGTTCTAGGTGCAAGGGAGGTGGAGAAAGTGGAAGAAGAAGATGAAGAAGAAAGTGTTGGTTGTGAAGGCTAGGGCTGAAACAAGGGTATTTATACCCAGCCCTAGTTTGGCAATTGTCACTTTTAGTCCCTGCACTTAGCCTCCGGGTTCCCAAATTTGCTTCGGTTGAAAACGACGTAAATACGCGCGTTATATTAATTATAGGGAAGCATTTAATGTTGTTTGTATCTTGAATATGATGTTATTAATGATGTTTATATTATATAACATAATTCAGTTAGTGATGTCGTCGGTGCTATTCATAAGTGTTTTAAGTGATACGGATACAAATAATGATAACACCACTGAAAAAGAAAATAAATCAAGTTTGATATCCACACGAATGGTTTATAAGTGTGTGGAATGATTGTTCTAAGAATAGTTAACGAAATTCATGTTAAATGACGGACCTTGTGGTGACGGATGTCACAAGATCTGAGCCACGTTGTGTATGCTTATTAAGGTTTTTGTCTTTGTATTAGTCATTGCTGGTCACCTGGATTCGATTTCTTTGCCTTCGATTGTTCCTCTTCCTTTGTTTGTCTACACCCTCAAGTACTCCAGTGCATTTGATTTATTGTGATCGGTTTGTTCAGTTTTTTTGATATGCTTTCTATACCAAAAATCCTTTTTGTTTGATGTTATATGCTATATGCAACTTCTAGCTCATGGTTTACTCTTATTAGGCATAAAAGTATATAATGGCGAAGTGTTTCGTCCTCTCTTTATGGTCAACATGGCCCCGTCAGCTGTTTTTGCCCCTTCAGTTCGATATGTTTTTAAAAGCATTTTCAGTTGGTCATTAAATCTTGTTGGGAGTACTCTTGGTTGTTGATGATGATGATGGACACGTAGTCAAAACTGGTACCGGTTGCATTGGCCTGGCAACCATTTTGGGTATGCAGCCACAACCTGGCATTAGTTCTGAGATGCACGTTAAACATTCTAAGTTTAAGCACCGATTTGCGGCTTTTCCCAAGACGCGCAACGCACGTCTGGGTAATAACACTAGTTAAGATTAATCAACAGCCGCCTCCTTTATCGTGTATATTCTACACCAATGACGTCATGCTCATAGGGGAATGGTTGATTCATAATGGCCGGAATCTCACAAGGATTCTTTGAATCTTGCATCCATCCTAAAAGTCAACTTAAATAAAAGCATAATTTTTGACATGGAAGAGTTGACTTCTCAATCCAATCAACTTATTAGGATCTTCAAATGCAAAGAGTGAAAGAGCTGCTCTCCCATTCACCTACGTGGGTCTTCAAGTTGACACCAATATGAACAAGGCAAATAAATGGCAGCCCATCATCATTAATAGAAAAAAATTGGCATCCCATCATTTGATAAATTCAGTAAAAATTATTAAGTAGCAAAGTTTTGACAATATCCTACAGTGAAAAACTAACTTTATTAAAAGTGGTGCTTGAAGGCTTGCATATTTATTATTTATCTTTTAGAGTTAATCTCGGTTTTGGTCCCCGTGTTTTGCAAATTGACTCCACTTGCGTACCAAAGTTTATTTTGTCTCCACTTGAGTACCAACATTTAAAAAATTTATCTGTTTCAGTCCAAATTTTGAACGGCGTGAGAATGTGCCGTAAAATCTCACTCACGTGCACCCCCCCTGAGGGTATTTTGGTCAATTCATCACCACCACCATCATCATCTGCATTCACCATCTTCATAATGCCACCATTCATAACCCAACTCGCTCTCACCAACTCATAACCGAGTCTCAACTCAGTCGAGCAAGACTCGGTCTACAAACTCCTCGACTCACTCAAATCCGACATCCCATGGCGGAGACTCTTCCCCGATGAACTCTGCTCGCCCGGCCTACATGGCGTCGTCTGCGGCTACGCCACCGCCCCCGACGACGGAACCCTAACTATCCTCGAACTCAGCTTCGGATCCGTCTCCGACCACAACCCGAATCCGCCCTGCAACCCAAACTCCACCATACCCGACCCGTCAATCTTCCAATCCTTCCCTCACCTCTACAAACTCTTCTTCTACTACTGCCTCACCCACCGACCCGTTTCGCTACAAGCATTTTCCTAACTCGGGTCGGGTCTAGGAGAGCTTGCATTCATCGAAAACCTGAGTTTTTTCAGGTCGTTACTGGATTCTTTCACCCATATTACAAGCTTACGGAGGCTGGTGACACCGGAAGTAACGTCTCCGATGAAACTCCGATGGGTTTGGTTTGTTGATGAATCTTGAAGATGTTACACTCTCCCGCAGTAGACTCGCAAGAACCCTACCGAAAAATTTGTCGGAGCTCAAGAAACTCAAGATTCTAGATCTTGCTCAGAATCTTTTTGAAGGGAATATTCCGGTGGAACAATGAGCAGGTAGAATAACTTATAGATTGACCGAAATATCCTCAGGTGGGATGCATGTGAGTGGGATTTAACGGCACATACTCACGCCATTCGAAATTTGAACTGAAACATACAACTTTTTTAAAAGTTGGTACTCAAATGGAGACAAAATAAACGTTGGTACTCAAGTGGAGTCAATTTGCAAAACACAGGGACCAAACCGAGATTAACTCTATCTTTTATATCATGTCCCATTGCAAGTAATCAACACCTTAGAAGGGTTAAGAAGAAAATTTCTTTAGGGAGGTCCGGAGTTGACCAAGAGAGTTTAATGGATGGCATGGGGATAAATGTCTTGGTCCAAAAGAAATGGAAGGCCTTGGAATTAGCAGCATTAAAACGACAAACTTGGCCCTCATTCGAAATGGTTATGGAAAGTGAAGGCGAAGTCCGAGTCATTATGGTGTAGCACCATTCGAAGCATCCATTCAAATCCTCGTAGAAACGGTTGGATCCCATGTAAAAAGTTTATCCCAGGCGCTTGGAACAACATTGTAAAGGTTATCGTTGATATGCATACCTTTATATTAACATCCGTGAAAAAGTTAGTTTTGTAACTCCAAATGTTAGTCGGTGAACGACCTTTGGGGTCAATTTTTAGTTACTTCTCTTAAGGAAAGTATTGAAAAAAATGTTTCCCTAGGGTTTAAGTATGTTTCAGTGGTCCAAATGGCTTCCTTAAAAAGTTAAATTATTTTTATTTGGGATCCGCTTTATAAAGAATTCCAACAAAAGTGGAGCACATCAAAAGAAATGTTAACGTTCCGTGTAACATCTCGTATTTTACGACGCGATAATAATAATAATAATAATAATAATAATATTAATAATAATAATAATAATAATAATAATAATGTTAATGATAATAATAATCTTAATAATAATAATTATATTAATATTAATAATAATAATAATTTTATAAAGTTATTAAACTTTAAAAAATGTTTAAAGTTAATTAAGTCCAGGGGTTAATTTGTTAATCTTGAAAGTTTAAAATAAATGTTTTGGCATAAAATAACAAAAGGAAAACCGCAGGGCTAAATGTGTAAATATTAAAAACCCAACTGCTCCTCTCTCCTTCCCCTAGATCGGCAGGAGAGTCCGGCGACTCTCCTGCCGATCTCCGGCGAGGGTTAAAACACCCAAATTACTCGATTTCGAACCCCACAACCGGTCCGAAATTTTTCTTGGATCCAATTCGAACGGGTATCCAACATTAAAACGCGTTAAAACGGTCGATTAACGGCTATAATTCTCACTTTATTCCCGACCGTTCAACGGCTATTTAATCCACTCAACATTAACAATTATCAAAATTAAACTTATATAAACGATCATCTAAACATTCCTAAGCGTTCACAACTCTAAATTCCACCTAAAAATCACACAAACATCTCCATCGATCATCATCTTCATCGTCGACCTGCACCGAGGTCGTTCACCACCTTCTGCACACTTGAAACCACGTTTGATTGGGGGCTTTTGAAGAACACAACCCTATGAAACTACACACAAGTTCAATTTGAGTTCATCATCATTTAGATATCAAACGAATCACCCATGTAGTCGCGACTGTTCTTGTACTTGAGATCATCAAATCGAACTCAATCATGTAAGTTACATATATCATTATGCTCGATTTTACATGGGGATCAAAAGCCCCTTGATAATCGACAGTAACAACAACGGATTTGGGTTCAATTTGACTCAATTCGATTCTAGGGTTCTTGAGTAATTGGGGATAACTAATTGTTTGGGTTTAAAACAATTAAAATCATTCTGTAACGCGGCTGAGGCCTTGGTTTACCGGTTCCATACTCACTATCCAACTTAGAGGTCACTGGTTCGAACCCGGTGACCTCCAATATTTTTTTAAAAACGTTTTTGCTACTTTTAAAATATATAAAAAAATTCTAAAAATTATAAAATATTATTTTCATAAACTTCGTGTATTTAAAACGATGAAGATATTTTCTGTAAATTTATTTACACAAATATCCTTAAATTTTATTTAGAATTTTAAAGGAAAGATTATAGTAAATGTATATTTATAAATTTAAACTTAAAATATTAACTATTATTTCAACCATTGTTTATTTAGTTGATTAAATCTTGTTCGTTTTTATTACAAAACCCTAATTAAACTTTATAAATAATAGTAAATTTTTATTATTCTTATTCTATATTTTAAACAAATCATTTCCACGAAAATATAATTGGTTTCGTTTGTTAAATATAAGTGACAAGACCCCCAAACCTCAAATAGAACCCTAGCTCATAATAATTTATTGAACGTAATATTAGACTTTAATCTTGTGCTTAAATATATTTAGGTGTCTTGTGACGATACAACTTGGAACGACGTTTATTAATATTTTTATTAATCATCATTACATAATTATTGATCAAGTGAGTATTTCTATACCCATTTTATTACTTTAACACTTTTGGGTGAAACATGTTACATTATAAACATTACACTTGTAAACACGTTGAATCTTGTAAACTTATGGCAATTTACTTGTGTGTTGTGATTAGTTGAATCTTATAGCTACCATGTAATGTCGAATACATGTATAATCATTAACTATTGCTAGCCAAACATGTTACATTATAAACATTACACTTGTAAACACGTTGAATCTTGTAAACTTATGGCAATTTACTTGTGTGTTGTGATTAGTTGAATCTTGTAGCTACCATGTAATGTCGAATACATGTACAATCATTAACTATTGCTAGCCTGGCGACGTCATAGATCTATGGGCCTGACAAGCCTGCTTGGTTGATCCAAGTACACTTAGCTAATCGTATATACTTGTAAACGTTTGAGACTTGTAAAACTTTGTCAAGGTTTGATTGTGCATTCTGTCTTACATCCCTAGTTACCTTGTTCTCTAATTTACAACATGAATTGTCATCTTTTATATACTGATGTATTCAAAACTATAGAATACTCACCAACAATATGTTGACCTTTTATTTTTAACATATTTCAAGAAATAGGGTTATGTGGCTGTGAACAATCGTAACTCTCACACTTCGACGATTCCGCTGTCAAGGTTGGGGTGTGACAGATTGGTATCAAAGCCCATAACTATAGGGATTTAGGTTATTAGAAATGGTGACCTAGACTATAGTTGCATGAATCTCATAGAAAGATCCTTATACTTTTGTGCTTACATATTGCTACATAATGCTATGCCTTTTGTGCAATTTGATGCCTTAGCATAGGATTGCCTTATGTATGCTTAAAACTTAGACTCCCTAAACTTAACTTCGACTCTTTGACTCTCCCCGATAAATGAACTTCCTAAACTTATTCTCAACGACATGTGGAGACTACACTTATCGTCGTGGGATCAATTCCTTAGACTCTATGTCTAATTTATGAAAATCTCATCAAAGTCTGTGCCCCACCACTGAATACATGCAATACTGGAAGAGTAAGATGCCTGTATCTCGAGGTGTTCTGTCTAGGCAAGGTATTCGTATAAATCCAAATTAGCCGATGGTTCTGTCTACCTTACCTGGGAACCCTTGGGATGAGTATCTGCTTATAGGTACGCATGTTTTCAACAAAGTTGTGGTTAACATAATAATTGATTAGTCAACGTACTCGCTTTGATTTACGAATCAAACGATTACACTCGGAACATCTCATTGTTATTATGCCAAATTCCCGATTGTTGTTTTCATGTGGTATAACTCCTATTATCCAATTCTCATAAAATATCTTAATGATATTCCAGAATGTCTTCTCGTCAAATCCGTTCACGTCTAGAAACTCTGGCTGTAAGGTTTCTACTCTTGTAGCCCGGGAGGTTGTTGCAGTCATACCAACTCTCCTAACTCATCTGAATCAAGGTTTGATTCTACGAACCAAAGAGACTTGACACATAGACACCTGTATTCTGGATTTCCTGGAAAAAACCCTTCGGCTAAGGCAAGCATATCGTATAAATCTCATTGCGAGACCAGTTATGCTTACCTGGGGATTTCTGGGATGAGTGATAAACTATGGTCGACACACAAGTCTCTAAGGCAAATGGGTCAAATTACCTTGACGTGTCAATGATTCCAAATGGTAATGCGTTACCAAATGGAACCATCCCTTTTGTATTTTAAAAATCCTTGAATCTTTGAATTGGTTTATCACCAAAGTTTTAATATCTTCTCATTCTTAACCTAAATAATGTTCCTGTTAATATTGAACTCATCCTACATTTCAACTCTTATGCTCAACGTGTAACGTGTAACGGTATTGAACTCAGCGTTTCATGTAACTATTTCTATACATTGACCAACGTGAACATGGACCTTAATATACCTAAAGATATTAGGAATCTAAACCATATGGTCTTCAAAACTTTAAACCGTTACTTATGGTTCTCAAAATCTTCCTAAGGGTGTGTGCCATAACTAAAGACATTCAATGCTGTAGGTGGAATTCCTACATCTCGGATATTTTGTTAATTGAATGTTAACTTTGTTAACTCAAATATTATAAGTGGTCACTCACCTCAATAATCAAATAAACTAATTATAAATTTGTTACCACTTATAGGTACGCGTGTCTTCAATAAGGTTATGGTAGACCTCATATCTTAAAAAGTCCGTGTATTTCCTTTCGATTGTGAATCAAACGTTCACATCTCATTGCGATGTTGAATTATTCTGTCCTCGATTTCGTCTTCCTGATTTGAATTATCCAAGATTTGAACACCACAACAAATTCTGTTATCTCGAACTTTGATCTTAAGCTTGTAATCATGATTTTCTCTTTTGTTATACCTTGAAATTTCTTGAATTTCTAAATTGATATTCTTTTCTTTTCGCTGTTTTGTCAAACTTCGTACCGCTTGCACCGCAAGAGATGCAAGAGTTTGTAAGTCAACCTATGACTAAGAACACTCGTATCTCCTAAATGATTCTTAACAGGGGTGATTCCCTTACTTTGGTGATGATTCTTTATTTGTTTCGATAAATGGTTTCCAATTGTGTGTTTTTTTATGAAATTTCATTCTCTGGATCAAGGTAATTTCCTTATCCTGAGGATTGACTTCAATTATTCTCATTGTAACTTACACTTCACAAACGACATGATCTCACCAAAATAGGATTGAAACCCGTACTTTGGTGACAAATGTCAAACCTCGATTGTTTTCTTGTAATAATGAAACCCAAGGCGTGAATTTCATACCTTGATGATAATTTCATTTTCATGAATGGTATTGTCTCAAATGGAACGACCTCATCAAAGTAGGAGTGAATTCTGGATTTTGATAAAGAAGTTCATTCGGTTATATTTTGTTTTTGTAGAACTTCATCGTTAAGATAGGAGTGATTTCCCTTACCTTAATGGTGAGTTATCTCGTCTTATTTCTGTGAATCCTCAACAATTGGTTGGGATCAACTGTTTGATTGGTAAGTTGGTGGACATACCTTGGGAATACACCATCAAGTTAGGAGTGAAAACCACACCTTAATGACTATTCTCATTTATTGATCTTCAACTTACCAAGGTTGTAATCAAGTGACGAGAAGCATGTAGTAACTTAACGGGTGAAACAATGTTAGTGTTTTGACCTATCAAGCCAAGCATGATCTCTGAACTTGAAGAAGACCCGATCGTTTTAGGTTGATTTTGACTCCAACCTTGGAGCACTTAAATTCTTAAATCGATTTCTTCCCCTTATTTTTATTGACTCGATCTAGCTACATCGAACCATTTATTCCTTACTTATCAACTTTCATCTTGAGATATCATCAAACCCATAAGTATAGTCTTCCTAAACAATCCTTTGTCAAATAAAGATATTATCGAATACCTCTCTTATTGTTTGATGAATTACGTATGCAAATTTGTATTTGGAAATTTGATACCTTGCAAAACATGGTTACAAATACCTTTCTTATTGTTTGTATCACTTCTTGAATCGATTTTGAATCCTTACCTTGGAAATATTTATCTTGAATTCAAACAACAAGACTCGTTATTATCCTCATTACAATATGGATATAATGATTCATAAAATTTCGTAATCTGTAGTCATGGGTTTGGCATCAAAGAAAAGACATAACTTGGCATGTGTCCAAGTGTCTTATCTTTACATATGATAAAATCTAATCTCCGTGTTCCCGAGAATCTTCTGTTTAACTTTCATCCACTAGGTGCCTCGTATTTTAAATGTCATGATGACAATTGTTGCATTATAGACCGATTGGCTAAAAATCAATTCGACCCATTATCTCACAACGTCGAGAAATTGACCTGTATCTGTTTCAAATATCCGTATACCATGGTATGGCGTTAAATCGATCGTTATTTTGAACGATTGATTCATTCTCTGTTTTTAATAATATTCTTAACCATCGTTGTGAACTTATTTCAAGATCTTCGCATAGTGTATTATTTTTAGACCGATGGTTGGTCAGAGGAGAAATACATATTCATAAGATATGCGTTAAGGTCGTTCATATGGTGACATTTGGGATTCTTAAAATTCCGACGGTAACATCTTGTATTAACGTTCATTCTTAATCAACATGAGAGCTTATAATGTTAAATAGAAGCCACACACTTTAGACTCTCTTTTATCTCTAATGGCTCTGCCATTGCACATAAAGTAAACACTAAAGCGGTCAGCTTAATCGATGATGAATTTTCTTCTTTTGATACCTTATCAAAACCCGAAAGTTCATCAAGTGTACCTCGGAAAATAAAACACAAACTGCACCAAGAAAGAAAAAGAGAATCACTATGATCTATCTGTGGCTTCATGCTCACCTCCTGATTCACCTGGTAACGTGAGGACTAAATGAAATCCAAGCGTTCTTATCTTTTCGTCTCAGCCTCCTCGTGAACAAATTTCGGGACGAAATTTCCTAAAGTAGGGGAGACTGTAACATCTCGTATTTTACGACGCGATAATAATAATATATATTAATAATATAATAATAATAATAATAATAATAATAATAATGTTAATGATAATAATAATCTTAATAATAATAATAATAATATTAATATATAATAATAATTTATAAAGTTATTAAACTTTAAAAAATGTTAAAATTAATTAAGTCCAGGGGGTTAATTTGTTAATCTTGAAAGTTTAAATAAATGTTTTGGCACAAAAATAACAAAGGAAAATCGCAGGGGCTAAATATGTAAATATTAAAAACCCAACTGCTTCTCTCTCCTTCCCCTCGATTTTCCGGCGAGAGTCCGCGACTCTCCGGCCGATCTCCGGTGAGGGTTAAAACACCCAAATTACTCGATTTCGAACCCCACAACCCGTCCGAAATTTTTCTTGGATCCAATTCGAACGGGTATCCAACATTAAAACGCTTTAAAACGGTCGATTAACGGCTATAATTCTCACTTTATTCCCGACCGTTCAACGACTATTTAATCCACTCAACATTAACAATTATCAAAATTAAACTTATATAAACGATCATCTAAACATTCCTAAGCGTTCACAACTCTAAATTCCACCTAAAATCGCACAAACATCTCCATCGATCATCATCTTCATCGTCGACCTGCACCGAGGTCGTTCACCACCTTCTGCACACTTGAAACCACGTTTGATTGGGGGCTTTTGAAGAACACAACCCTATGAAACTACACACAAGTTCAATTTGAGTTTCATCATCATTTAGATATCAAACGAATCACCCATGTAGTCGCGACTGTTCTTGTACTTGAGATCATCAAATCGAACTCAATCATGTAAGTTACATATATCATTATGCTCGATTTTACATGGGGATCAAAAGCCCCTTGATAATCGACAGTAACAACAACGGATTTGGGTTCAATTTGACTCAATTCGATTCTAGGGTTCTTGAGTAATTGGGGATAACTAATTGTTGGGTTTAAAACAATTAAAAATTCATCTGTAACGCGGCTGAGGCCTTGTTTACCGGTTCCATACTCACTATCCAACTTAGAGGTCACGGGTTCGAACCCGGTGACCTCCAATATTTTTTTAAAAACGTTTTTGCTACTTTTAAAATATATAAAAAAATTATAAAAATTATAAAAGATTATTTTCATAAACTTCGTGTATTTAAAACCATGAAGATATTTTCTGTAAATTTATTTACACAAATATCCTTATATTTATTTAGAATTTTAAAGGGAAGGTTATAGTAAATGTATATTTATAAATTAAACTTAAAATATTAACTATTATTTCAATCATTGTTTATTTAGTTGATTAAATCTTGTTCATTTTTATTACAAAACCCTAATTAAACTTTATAAATAATAGTAAATTTTTATTATTCTTATTCTATATTTTAAACAAATCGTTTCCACGAAAATATAATTGGTTTCGTTTGTTAAATATAATTGACAAGACCCCCAAACCTCAAATAGAACCCTAGCTCATAATAATTCATTGAACGTAATATTAGACTTTAATCTTGTGCTTAAATATATTTAGGTGTCTTGTGACGATACAACTTGAACGACGTTTATTAATATTTTTATTAATCATCATTACATACTTATTGATCAAGTGAGTATTTCTATACCCATTTTATTACTTTAACACTTTTGGGTGAAACATGTTACATTATAAACATTACACTTGTAAACACGTTGAATCTTGTAAACTTATGGCAATTTACTTGTGTGTGTGATTACTTGAATCTTGTAGCTACCATGTAATGTCGAATACATGTACAATCATTAACTATTGCTAGCCTGGCGACGTCATAGATCGATGGGCCTGACAAGCCTGCTTGGTTGATCCAAGTACACTTAGCTAATCGTATACACTTGTAAACGTTTGAGACTTGTAAAACTTTGTCAAGGTTTGATTGTGCATTCTGTCTTACATCCCTAGTTACCTTGTTCTCTAATTTACAACATGAATTGCCATCTTTAATATACTGATGTATTCAAAACTATAAATGCTCACCAACAATATGTTGACCTTTTATTTTAACATGTTTCAGGAAATAGCGTTATGTGGCTGTGAACAATCGTAACTCTTACACTTCGACGATTCCGCCGTCAAGGTTGGGGTGTGACATTCCGTCCTCTACTTGTCACTTTCGTGATCAAAATGAAACTACATCGCATTCTTGCGAAACTACATCACATTCAGGTAGAGTAAAATGACATTTCAACCGGAGACATAATGGTTGGTCTTTTCAACAAAGCGGCAAACATAAAAGGGGATAAAACATTTAAATGGGCAATCTACTCAATCGTTGTTGGCACTCTTTGGCATCTACGGAGGGCAAGGCACGAAAGGATTTTTTAAAAATTATGTTGGAGAAGGAGAAAAATTTCAAAGACATCAATGTCACTACGTTTTTGTGGATTAAAACTAGAGCTAGATGGTATGATCTAGATTGAAAAGTTGGATTGACTTTAAAATCCTTTTGTAATCTCTTTTTGTTTTCTGCTTACTTGTTTTCTAGTACTTTTTTTATAAACGTTTGTTGTTTAACATGTTTTGTTTTCTGCTTACCTGGTTGGTGATACCGTTTTTCTCGTCTAGTTAAAATACCACCTAGGTGTCAAGTAAGCAAAAATGAATTCAATAATACTCATTTTAAATCAAGTAGCGGTTAACTAATTGTAAAGATTTCTGGCGCCTAAATAATATGCAATAGTGCAAGCAAAAATTAATTCCCCACGCCCGTTAAGGGCTTACAAAATATAAATTTGAAGCCTCTTTTAACTAAAAATGTAACGGTTTTAACGCCTAACGAGTGATTTACTGATTTGTTTGCTGGTAGAGAATGCATTTTGGTAAATAACATGCTTAATTAATAATTATATTATCCTTTCATTTTTTTCTTTAATTATTTCACATGACACACGGATACTCATGCCAAAACACCGGCGAAAGTCAAAACACACCACCACCGGTGTACCGTCGTAGAGACCACCGGCGTCAGCCACCGTTCCACCGGAAGAACACTCATGGCCACCTTCATCAACCTCTCATCTTCTCCTAATTCCATGGTGTTCACCCATGGAAAACATCATCGCCATCACCATCACCATCACCATCACAATCGTCTTTCTTTCGGTCCTCACTTCCAACCCAACTCAAGTACATCTATCTCAACATCAACTATTATATATTGTTTGGGAGCATCAACTTCAATGTGCAGAATCGAATCATCCTCAGAGTTGCTCGAATTTGATCCCGTACATCGAAGCTAGAGTTCCCAAACACACCCATTTAATACCCTTTTGTGTTTGATCTGATGAACAGTTTATTTAATTTGATTTGATTTGAAGAGTGATTGGAATTGGGGTTGTGGGAGATTGGTGTTGCTACCGGAAGTGCTTGAATGAGCCCAGTAGAGATGCTGTGGAGTCTGAAGGGTCTTCTGGCTCTTCTGGTTCTTCTGGTTCTACTGGCATTTCGTCATACAGTTGGTGTGCAGGTCTTGGGGGGTTGGGGTTTCTTGAAACAGGCTACTTGAGTTACTCGAAGCTCACGGGTTCGGATGCGTTTTGCCCCGTTGGTGGTGGTTCTTGTGGGGGACATCCTCAATAGCAACTATGCTGTTGTTTATGGTACTTTTCTTGGTCTATGCAGATATGTTGTTATGATTGACAATCATGTAAGGATAGAGTGACAACCAACTTGAATGACATTTAGAACTTTATATGATTTCATTTATGTTTCTATTGAAGTTAAATAAGCATGAACTTTATAACAAAGTAAACAAGATCATCATCAAAACTTGAATCTAACTAGTTGAAAACATAGTGGACTAGCTTTGATGGGAAGTTGAATTAGTGTTGCAACTGAAGTGAGAAAGTATGGAACTCCTTCAAAATAATCAACTGAAGCTTTGATGGGTTTATGATGATATTGTGCATTTGTCGTGTTGAGTTGGGCAGAGATTAGGACACCCATGGGCCATGACTCCAAGTATTACAAACATTTACGGTTTGGTAGCATTATTTTTGGTATCTGTTTTTCGGTCATATATTTTGTAATATAGACGGATATTACCAGATTAAAAAGCTTTTGGCAAGACTCTTTTCTCTACAAGGAAATGAGATAATGTTTACAATAAAAAACAATATGGTATTTTTCTGGGCATGAAACCTCAACCCCATCCAAGGCAAATAGTCAACGTGATGGAGAAGTTGAAGATTACTTCTATAAATGCTTTAAAAAGATTGATTAGTGCTTTTCACGCGATGATTGTTATTTGCTCTATTGGTTGTAATCTTCAAAGCATGGGGAACTCGGTCAATTTAAGTGCACTATAAATGATTTTATGTATGAGACTAAAACGCAGCTTCCTTTTTCCATCCTTTGGGTTTCTCGTGAAATGTATAAGCTGTTGAGAAATACCCCTGTGAACCATATTGTCATTGATGGTTACATATGAGACGTGCAGCCATGCAGGAAATAATACTATGTAACTCTATTGAGAAAGGACACACATCTAGGCTGGCTAGATCTACAATCATGCCAAGGAAAAATATGGTTTCAGCAACATAATTTGTTGGATTTTGATGGCTTCGAGTATGTTTTATGGGTCAATTCTGTTATGCTCAGTTTCTTTCCATCACAAATGGTTGATAATTGATTTAGGAAACTTAGGTTCGAGCAATAGTTAATTATCAGCTCCATATATTGGTGATCTAATGTAAGAGAATTTTGAAAATAAATCTTGTGGTTGGCAGGTATTCCTCTTCCCTTGATTGGAATGGTTGCATATGGGGCTGCAGCATTTCTTGCGCTAAAGTTGGCTTCCAAGGACTTGCCTTTTGGGATTGACGAAAGTAATGGTGGATTAATTTTACTTGGGACAACTACCGCAATGGCAACCGCAAGTTCATACTTTTTGTACATTTTAAGCACACAATTTCCAGGAGCTTCATGTTCTTATTGTTTAGTGTCTGTTTTATTGTCATTCTCCTTGTTCCTCACAACTGCGAAGGTACATGTTCACCTCCAAGCGGATTACACTAAACAATCTTTCCACTTAATAAAGTAAATGAGATGAATTCTTTTGTTTTATCAATATGTTTTTTTCTTTTCTTTAAGTTGTTGATTGAGAAGGAATGGAATCTTTGTGTCTTTCAATATAGCTGTGGAGATATTTTTATTTGATTATTTTGCAGACTTGGGGTGGCAAAGATCCGGGACGAAGTAGGTTTGCAGTTATGCATAGCTGGTCTGGTTTTTGCTGCTTTAAGCAACTCATATAGTGCAACTCCTCCCCCTGCACGGTAACTTCATTGCTGTATCTCTATGCATCAATTTTTTTTTTCGATTTTCCGATACCAAAAGTAGCCTGATGATGAGTGAAATTCCATTGTGCTTTAGTTTTATTTTTTGTGAAGAATTTTTGCATCAGGGTTATTTGTGTAAGAATTATTTTATACTATTATTTTCTTTCGCCGCTTTGTCTGCAGCTTTGGGGAGCGATTTCTGCCATACTCTCAAACTGAGATCAAGGCTCCATCCAGTCCTTTAGCTCTTAAACTTGCAACACACTTGCGTTCCGTTGGAGCTAAAATGTATGGAGCTTTCTGGTGTTCTCACTGTTTAGAGCAGAAAGAGGTACTTAGGAGACTGTTGCTTCCCTGTAAACTGCACTTAGATCTGTATTAGGTCCAGGTAGAGTGACAAAATGGGCGGATAAGACATGTAGCGGGTCAAAATAGGTTCGAGTAAAAACATGTAATTTTAATTGTCGCCCGAACAGTCTGGGTCGGGTTCATCGACCCACAAACACTTTCTTTAGTCTTTTATTTTTCTAAATTTATGTATAATTAATTTGTTAAATATTAATGCAGAAACTAGATTGTTACTATGATAAAATATTCTTTTAATAAGGTGATTTTGGAGGCTTAATTAATTTGAGTACACTTTGGATGGCACACAACCATTTCCTTTCAAACTAAATCTTTTAGCTTAACCCACTTCACTCGTTAGATGTAGAACTAACCTAAGTCGAATAAAACAGGTCAAATATGCCATCTTTATAAATTTGCTAAATGTCTATTAGATCTTCCAAGTATGATATATGTATGATAATATGATATATGATTTCTACGCAAGAAATAGGATGAATGCTCTCAAAGATGTCAGAACAACAATTTATGGAACGTGTATGATACATGCATATATTATTCTCTTATCTATCCTCATGTACTTTCACATCTTTCTTCGTGCAAATTCATAGTTTTTTAACCAATTACCATGTCCATACTCCATTTTTACTTTGCCAATTAGCTGCCCCTCGCTCTTATTGTCCACAAATTGCAAATCTATCTTCTAATGTTGGACTTCCATCAAACTGAAGAAAAATATATCTCATATTTTCTTTGCAATTTTGACACAAATTTTAAAAGTCAAGTTGCACGTATTTTATATGATAATAGGGTATCCTTTTTACCAATGATCATGTGCTAGTTTTCTTGATCCACTTTTATATCTATGTTGAAAAATAAAATATGATTTCTGCTTTGTGGTACTTGTGTAGATGTTTGGACGAGAAGCAGCAAAGCTGTTGGACTATGTTGAATGCTTCCCAGATGGATTCAAAACCGGAACTGGACTAAGTAAGGAATGTAAGAAGGTCAAAATAGAAGGTTTTCCAATGTGGGTGATCAATGGTCAGGTGAGAATGCTAACTTAAATAATACTCATCAGTCCCATTTCCATAATCGCAACATTTTACACTACTGATGCATAAATTGAAGATGTTCGGAGTATTAATCAAATGTCTAAAACACCCTCACTCATACAAAAATAGGTGCAATTATGTGTTACCGATAGTTAGTACACCAAGCAGTCATTATCTACTTTTAAATAAATGGGTTGATTGGGCAGCCTTTTAACATAAATAGGTTTATTTGGGTCAATGTGCAACTAGCAAACATAGAAGGGGTCCAAATGGGCAACAATATGCAAGATTCTTATGACCGAAAAATATTTGTAAAGAGAATCCGGGATTGAAACTTATGTATAAAATGTTAAAACAGTTACTTTTAAGAAATTTAAAAAACTTTTCTAATCTCCATCATCACTTGTTTTTGGAGTCGTGCAGGTATTGAAAGGAATTCAAGAGTTCCCAGAACTTGCTAAAGCATCTGGATTCGAAGCTGGTGAATTCAGCGGAGAGCTAGCTGAGCTTGCAAAACAATCTGCTGAGGCCAACATGCAACCATGATCAATGTACATAACATACATGCTGTCTTCCATTTCATGTGAAAGATCTATTTCACATATATGCATGCATACATGGAATATCCATTGTTATGCAGTATCGAAATCCTGTGTCGGTTATGTACTAAACTAAACTGTAGAACAAGTCAGAAATTTCAGCCTTTGTTATAATATAACATGTCCTTTTTGTGGACATTTTAGGTTATCAATTCGCATAACTTCATTAGCAGAGGCCTAAAACGAATCTAAAAATTAGGCATGTTAAATTGTCCATTAAAAATAAATTATTGGTTTTGTTTGTTTATTAAATTACAAACTAATTTGTTATTAGGGTTCTTAAGTTTGAATCTTGCTTTGATTTTTGATTTAACCAGCACAAACTATGATATAACTGATATGTTCATTTTCTACTTAATCTAGCTAACAATTAAAGAGAGTTAAATCTCTCTAGTAATCTAGCTGACAATTAAAACTCTTCTGTAGTTACAAAACTATATTCCGACGTATTTAAATATCTAATCTGAACTCTCTATTTATAATCAAATCGTTATAAGTTGCTGTCAATTACCAAAAACATTTGAATGTTATGTTATTATTAGCAGAAAATTTTAAGATATAGCTACAAAGCTAAGAAAAAAAATTATTTGATGAACAATGTATATGTAAATTTAAATCTAAAGATAGAAAACAGGAATAATGCCATGCTTTAAAGACGGTAAGACCGAAAGGGACTTCTTTCATAAAGAAAAAGAAAATAAGAATTATACCCGTAAAAGGGACTTCTTTCATAAAAAAAAAGAAATAAGAATTATACCCGTAAATTCAAAACTGATAATTGTAGGACTTTACCCTCAAGAGGGAGTCCTTCCAGAAATTCTCGATGGCCAAGGAAACCAAGGCCAAGGAGGGGGTTTGGAAATAGTTTTCAACCAGCAATTGACGCGCCTCGGTTATTACCTCATTAGCTGCGTCATTGCCCCAAGCGCAAAGATACCTTTAACTGCCACCCCAACCCCTCTTTTTATACATCCCAACCCCTACATTCTTTCAGCCTCTCCCACCGATGTGGGATCTCTCACAAATTCATTTCACTTTCAGTCTCACAAATTCTTTCAGCCTGTGTTAACGAGTCGGGGGTCTCTTCGGAGCGGTCTCTCTATCTTCTAGATAGAGGAAAGACTTGCTACCATATACCCCTCCCAGACCCTGCCCTCCAGCGGGAGACACTGGGTATGTTTGTTTGTTTGTTTGTTTTCTAACCCTAACACCCAAAGGTTGAATACCGCAGCACCATCATCATCATGTTCTAAAATCAAGATTATATCCTGTGATTGCTAATTATAACCTATTTCTCTTATTTTAGTGAATGTATTTTTGGTCAATCTGTTGCCAACGTTTCGAATGGTAATATAGGTCAAAAATGGAGGAGAATGGTGTGATATATTGATTGAAGTAAAAAAGTGACTCAATTAGACACAATTTATGATTATGTTAAGGAGGTTGATGATGTTATGAACCAATTAAGTGGGTATCACAGAACATGTTTTGTTCAAGATTGCTCATTGTCACATCAATGAAGTGTAATGCTTGTTCAGCTAGAAACAAAAAGACTGTGTCCTCTGTTCTTTAGAAAGAAAATGAAAAGACACTCCTTATGTGTGAAATAAGCGCTAAACAGGGATGCAATGGCTCTTAGGATACTGTTGAATGCTCATTAAGTCATTTTAGTTTAAATTTGAAAATGATTGTAAAATTAGACCTTTTATACCAACCAATATTGTTCGTTTTACCCACGGAAGCTCACAAATTGTCTACGGTTACCCAAGTGGAAACTTTCAAGGATTTCTCCATTTGTGGGCGAAATGATATGACATTTGCCTAAAATTAGTGTAGTGACATTTGATTATTTACTCCAGTGTATGAAAAGTAAAAATTTTGATTGTCAAAAATAAAGGTTGTGAGGGCGGGCCTTGGCGCAGCGGTAAAAGCTGTTCCTAAGGGACCGAAGGTCTCAGGTTCGATCCGTGGAAACGGCCTCCCTACAAAATGTGGGGGAAAGACCGCGTACATCTTCCCTTAAATGGGACGGACCCTCCCTGGACCCTGCGAAAAAGCGGGAGCTCTTTGCAGCACCAGGTACACCCTTTTTTAAAAATAAAGGTTGTCTTTCTATCAGGGATATGTGTTAATTTGTTGAAGAATATGTGAGGGCCTTAGTATTTTAATCTCATAAAAAGCATATATAAATGGGTCTACAAATGGCATGCAATTGCTAAAACTGAAACTGTTAAATCATGTCTGCTGATACTTGTTAATTGTAAACAGTGGCAGCCCCAAAGAAGAGGAGCGACAACAGAAACCTTTCATAGTAATGGTGTTTGCAATTCATTCGATTCAGGGTATGATTCATCACTAACGGGTCGAACGGATAAGACAAAAGATAGCTTTCAAGGAAACACATCAAGTGGTTGGAAAGGGTCGAACGGGTAAGACAAAAGATAGCTTTCAAGGAAACACATCAAGTGGTTGGAAAATCACCCAAAGTTTGTATTTCTAAGGCATAAAAGCCTCCCAAGTTCACAGGGGCACCTGGAACTCGCAGTGGTAATATTTGTGGGCGGGTCAGGTAACTGGTCAATGTGTTCAGTCTAAACTTGGGCACCTCAAGAGGGTAATTTATTAACTTACAGATGTTTGTAAAGTTCAAATATAATTAGCCAAGCCTTTGGGGCACTTTTCTTTGACAACTTTTTGAGAAATTTGATGGTTTTGCAGTACATTTCAATTGTCTAAGTTTTGATCAGAACTAACACTCAAGTAAAATACGTTGTAAATCACTTGAGTATCCTTATTGTGTCATTTGTAAGTGATCTAATTAATCCTTTGTTAGTCTTCTTTAATCAAATTACTTGTTACATTTATATAAAAACACATGAATCATAATCATTGTTCAAAATACTGCATCATTAGTTCATCACACATTCACAATCAGTAGCCTAAATTCTAATCATTGTCAGTAATCATCATCAGCAGACATTTGCAAGTAGCATCCACAACACATTTGCCATAACATTGCCACATTTATATGAACACACTTGTGCACATAAATCATAGTCAGTGGTCAAAATATCAACAAGTTCAGTTTTATAAAGTTAATATAATTGATAATAATCTGTTAAGACTCTCCACCAACATTTGTATAAGAAGGCAATATAATGATTTTAAGACCGCCTCGTGGACGGACAATAAAAAAGGTCATTAGCGAACATAACGTGGGATAGCACTGGTCCTCCATTAGGTTGTGTGACACCTTTATATATCCCAGTTTCTTTTGCTGATTGCATGATTGAAGATAAGTTTTCTATGGCGATTATAAACAAGAAAGGTGATAAGAGATCCCCCGTTGCGCCCCTCTTTAGATTGGGAATTCATCGGTAGGCGACACGTGGACTGGAATAGACGTTCTACCTGATGTAAAGTATCCTCTGATACACTACCATAATTTACAAAAATATATGTTTTACACAATATGTCATACACGATGAACATGATTTATCATAATATTTAGTTATATGGACAATAATAATTATGTAATAATTGCCATCATATATACAAAGTAAGATTCAAGTCAAAACACAAGAAGAAATACAAAATAGATTGTGAGTATAAAATGAACAAAGTTGAATACAAGATCAACAAAGTCAAACACAAAATCAACAAACTAGACTAACACCCATTTGGTAAAGCTCTTGCCTCTTAGATTAAACGTCTTGAATTCAAACCCAGGCGTATAACAAATTACTAGACCAACAAAGTCTAAAAAATTAGGAAGATCATTAAAACCAAATGAACTATGTTAGGAATAAACAATAATCACTTCGCGCTTCAAAGTATGCTAAACAGTTGGGTGGAAAATGGAAATGATGTTTTAAGACAAACCGGTTCACAGAGGAAGCCTCCCGAGTGCACAGACCGGGTTTCGACTCATACCGGTTTGAAAACCGGTTCTGGAGGGAATGAAATTGAAAACCGTGGTAAAGTAAAAGTTAACCGATGAACCTAAAACGGACGGTCCAGATCATCAATCACCGGACACACATCTCGAGACGAATATCACTGCAAAAACTCGACACCGTATCCCGCCGCTCCACCCACACAAATCAGTCAGAATTCGAATATTCCGTCCGCATATCCGTCGCCTGAGCAGATTCCCTCTCATCTTCTTCATCGTCGTTATCCCCTTTCACTCAAATCCACCTATAAATAATCAAGATCCATCATCATCATCATCATCAATTATCAACAATCATCAACAATCACCATGGCTGAAGGACCGTTATCGGAGCAATTAAAACACCTGTTCAACATCAAAGGCAGAGACAAACGCGGTCGCAAGATCTTCAAAATCATCGGAAAACACTTTCCAGGTACAGTTTTCAACAATTTCACGCTTCGGAAGAACGATTTTGACGACATATTGTGTTGATTTGTGAACTGTTTCACAGCGAAGAGTTTGAGCGTTGATTTGTTGAAGAAGTATTTGGAGGTGAAGGTTTTCCCCAAATTGGAGAGGGCTTTTGTGGTGGTTTACGTTCACACTGATGTTCGTAAGAGCGAGAATTTCCCCGGAATATCCTTTCTCCGGCGTGTTTACGATGAGATTCCGGTGAGTGTTAAACGGAATCTGGAAGCTGTTTACTTTGTTCATCCGGATTTACAGTCGAGAATATTACTTGCTACATTTGGCAGATTCATCTTCACCGGAGGGTATGTTGTTCTTCATCAAGCTGTTGCATATTCTGGTTTCAAGCTTGAAATCGGCTTGCTGAAAACTCAAATTGAACTAAGAGTGATTGATTTTAAGTTTATATTAGAGATCGTTTTATAAACGAAAGTTAGCATTACTGTTCACGAGTCTAAACCTGTCTTTTTTTATGTAAAATTGAGTTAAAAGGATTAAACCGCTTTCAAGACTCACGACTCACGTGACCTGATTTAATGACAAAGAAATGGAGGTTAGCTTAAAGGACGAACAACCTGATTTAACGACAAAAAATGAAAGTTAGCTTAAAGGACGAATGTTTTAATGAATTTTCAAAGAAGACGTTTGGAGCGATATTAGATGATTAAAAATGATATTTGAAATTTCATATAAGTTTAAGTATAATTTTTTGTAATTTTTTTAATTATTTTATTGTAAAGGTTTTTATATAATAAAGAAATACATAAATAAATAGTTTAAAATTATGAACCGAAATTGAGTTCAAGTTTTTTTTATTGTTTTGAAAACCGGATCAGACCGGCCGGTTCGACTGGGAACCGGACTTCAATTCGGCCTGGTTCGGTTCGGTGCTTAAAACCGTTTTTTATATATATTTTTTTTTTTTTTTTAGTATTTTTTACATATATTTATAAAATAATTATAATGTTATTCGATTCTTATATCCGGTCCGACCGGTTGAACCGGTCCGACCAGTGAACCAGTAAGACGTTTAGTTCAGTGTTCGATCAGGTTCTGCGAACATTGAATTTTTTTTAAGTCTAACTAAGCCGAACTCAAGTTTAAGAATTACTTAGGAGCCGAACTTAAATTTAAGATCTTTTAAATTAAAGTAGCCAAGATAAGGAATTGGGGCTGCTTATGATTTCTTTTCTGTACGGTGCAAGGGAGGGATACATGGTTAATAACATGTGTCTGTTTTTTAACATGAATATATTCTGTTATACTCATGTGTGTGTGGGGTGTATGGTGTAGGTTATATGCAAAGCTGCAATACGTGAGCAGATTGGCTTATCTGTGGGAGCATGTAAAAGGAACGAGATCGAGATCCCCGAATTCGTGTACGATCATGATGAAGATCTGGAGTACTGTCCGATGATGGACTATGGTTTAGAGAGTGACCACTGTAACCACCTGTATTTCTATATTCACGTATGTAAAACATTTGTTAATAATACAATCACGGGTATTCCAATTATAAAGTTTGAGATAATAAATATAATAATCATATAATAATAATAATATAATAATAATAATAATTTAATAAATATAATAATAATAATACAATAATAATGATATAATAATATAATGTCCGGGGTTATTTCTGCAATTTTTGAAACTTAAAACAAAGTATAAGACATTAAAATAAACTTAAAACCACAGGGGCCGAATCTGTAAATTTTTCAAACCCAAACCGTCCCCCCCGTTTTTCCGGCGACTCGCCGGCGAGAGTCCGGCCAAATTCCGGCGAAGCCGAAAACCACAAATTACACACTTTCAAGCCACAAAACCGGTCCCAATACACTCGTGGATGAGATTCGAACCTCATGAACTCATTAAACACTTTAAACATCAAGATAATCGGATCCAAAGCTTCAACATCGAAACCGCAAAATACCCGACCAAAATCAGTCAAATTATTCCAATTGAACCCCACAATCACACCGAAAGTTTCTTGGATCCAATTGGGTTGAATTCCAACACAAAAACGTGTTGAATTAGTCAAATAAACGGCTATAATTGTCACTTTAACTTCGGATTCTAATCCAACTAATAACCCACTTAAACACTTTCAATAATCAAATTGATGTCATATTAGTAACCATTTCTCAGTCCCGAACCTACCCATACTCTCAATTTCAACTAAAACACACAGAAACATCTAATTCGATCGTCACCTTCATCGCGACCTGCAACTTAGTCGAGAACCCTGTTCCGAACACTATTAACCAGAAATAACAGAGGGCTTTAGTTTTCATCATCATTCGAAGCTTTCTGTGAAGTTATTGGATTTTCATCAAGAATTGGCCACTCATCGATCTTCACATCGACCGCGGCTGTTCTTCATCTGTTCATAATCGAATTAAGTACTCAATCAGGTAATTGAACACATTAATCTACTCGATTTTTCAAGGGGAATAAAAGCCCCATAAATTCGATGGGTAACAACATCGAATCGGGGTTCAATTGGACGGAAATCAAATCTAGGGTTCATGTTTGATTTGGGAGTTAAACAGGTTCTGTTTAAAAGAAATAAAAGCCGGATCATAACCGCGGCTTAGGCCTTGGTTCACCGGTTCCCATGCTTCCCCTTAAACAGAAGGTCTCGGGTTCGAGACCCGCCACCTCATATATTTTTTAAACACTCTTTTTAAGCTTTAAAAATTCTGAAAAAAATTCTAAAAATTTTAAAAATGTTTTTACAAACATTAAAAATTTTAAAACAACTCAACTACTTTCTGAAATTTATTTTTATATTTTATTCATTTATTTTATTTGTTTTAAATAAATAAAATAACTAATTATGTTTCTACCAATTCATAATTAGTGTATAATACATAAATACACAATAAATAAAGTGAATCCAATATATATACATAGGTATATATATTATCCAATTATCAAAACAATTTTATTTGATTAAATTACCTGTATATAGTTTTATATAATCGTATACAAATTTATAACTCGTGTATATACTAAACATACAATATATAGTTATGTTCACTTATGTACAAATGTATTATATACATATAATCATGTATACCATTATACATATAATTATATATAATTAATTGATTATATATAATTATGTATATAATTATACATATACAATTTATTAATAAATTGTATAAATGTATAACTTACACGCATAAAATGTATTAAAGTTCTTGACATAATCATTTCAATAAATTCGTTTATTTCAAGACATTTCAAACCGAATAAAATTTATAAATTTAAACTACCATAAAAATCCTAATACATTCCCAAATTCCCAAATCATTATTATTCTAACTCGAGACACCGTTCCTTAGGTTAATCATAAGGAAATCATTGGTGTTTAAAACTATCACGTCCAAATTCCAATCTCAACAATCAGGTGAGTATTCATATCCCCTTTTTATATCATTTCCTATTTGGGGGAAATCATGTGATACAATATATTCTACCACGATATTCTATTGTTATTTCATTTTCAATTCAATTCAAGACAGGTTATGTTATTACTTGCAATTACGTGAACATACTGTGATAAACTGGACGACAGTAGAACCCTAATTCAATCAATCAATCAATCCTGGCAACAATGTAGATCTACTGGTTTGGATAACCCACCCCATATGAACAGTCGAGTGGTGATTGTGCCAGAGGCAATTTAGTCAATCTATGGTGTTTATGTGCAAGTCTATATTATATGCAAAGTGACAAGTCAAGGGGTTATATTGTGTCGGTTTATCTATATGCTTCGCGGTTGCCATATAAGTCTTAATATTACCTTGTGAATTGAATTACAATCGATGGATCAATCAATCAATCTATATGTATATTCAAAACTGTGATTACTCACCAGCTAACTCGTTAGCTGACTTTATTTTCTCACATGATTTCAGGTTAAACAAGATAGTGGACTTCTACGTGCTCATCTAAGACACGGACCTAGTTAAAATAAAAGTCAATTATTATTTGTGGTTTCGATTGTTGTATTTGTGTATGTTGTACTTATTCTATCATGTAATCTGAATTTAATATTATTTCCACTATTAGACAACCATGTGTTATGAACAATCAATCATTCCCTCGTCCGCTCCGATGATTCCGCCGTCGGTCGGGGTGTGACAAGATTGGTATCAGAGCCATGGTTATAGGGAATTAGGTTATTAGAAATGGAGTGACCTAGACTATAACTAGGTACCTTTACACATGAGTCCTCTCATGTATTTTATATGCATAGATAGGATTATATGTGCTTTACATGTTTATACTTGATTATGTGATTATATCCTTATGTGATTCTTCTTATACTATGAATCTATCAATATACACACGAATCTTAACTCATACTCTAAGGCACTGTGTGCCTAATTCAAGTGATTTCAAACTCCAAAAACTCGATTGTTATTCATGGTTTTCAAATCTCGTCAAAGTCCGTGTCACATGACCGAGAACATGCAATGCTGGAAGAGTGGGATACCTGTATCTTAAGGTGTTCTGTCTAGGCAAGGTATTTCATACAACTTGATTACCTTACCTGGGAACCCTCGAGATGAGTATTCGCTTATAGGTACGCATGTCCTCGTGCTGGACACAAATACTTTGATAAGTCAACGTATTCGTTTTGGTTTGCGAACCGAACGTTTACACTCCTAACCTCTCATTGTTGTTTTAAACAATCTCATTAACGATTTTATTATGTTGAAAAGTTTTAAAAACCAATTACCCGTTTCTCATAGAGGTTTCTTCTTTCCATATTATACAGCATGTCTTCTCGTCGAATCCGTTCACGATCTAGAAACTCTGGCCGTAAGATTTCTGCTATTGTAGCACGTGAAGTTACTGCGGTCATCCCAACTCTACTTACCCATTTGAACCAAGGCAACAATACTGTCCAAACCCAATTGCACCAAACCCTCCCCGAACTTGTACTTACAAACATTTCAGTTCTTGCAACCCCACCAAGTTCAGTGGAACAGAAGGAGCCACCGGATTACTACAGTGGTTCGAAAGCATCGAGAACACTTTCCTAAACAGCGAATGCCCTGAAAATCTAAAAGTCCGGTATGCCACAAGTGTTCTCCAGAAACGTGCACTCACTTGGTGGAACGGGAGAAACGAACCCGTGGAACTGAAACTGCTCTAGCTTTAACATGGACTGAAGTTAAAGAGCTCATGACTAAAGAGTTCTGCCCAAGAAACGAAGTCCGAAAACTGGAAGCTGAATTCTGGGAGTTAACCCAAGACAATGGCGAGAACCTAGCATACACTAACCGATTCCACGAACTGAGCCTTTTAGTACCGCATCTTGCTACCCCTACCTCTCGTGCCATCGAGAAATACATTGGTGGACTACCTATGCAGATTCAGGATACGGTGCTAGGGAGGAATCCTTCAACACTAGAAGATGCTATCAGGCTGGCTGCACAGTTAACGGATAATCATGTGAAAGCGGGTTCCTTAACCCGAAAGGATCGAAGAAGAATACCGATAAACTTTCTAACGAGACCGTCAAAACCGACCAACCCGAGTTTTCCAAGAACAAGAAGAGGAAGGCTCAATCTCAAAACTTTGCTGTAATTACCCCTGCTGTGCCAATTACTCAAGTCCCTCCAACACATCAACAAGTGGTAACAACCAATCGCTGATGAGAAAGCCATACGTCGGACCCCATCCACTGTGTAACATCTGCAATTACCATCATCCCGCTAACACTCAGTGTCGTCAATGCACAAACTGTGGTCGTTTGGGTCATACATTCAACGTGTGCAGGAGTGCTGCTAAAGCTCCGACCAATGCACCAGTTCACCAACATCTTCCTGCAATTACCCAGGGTCGTGCATGCTATCAATGTGGTGATCCGAACCATTTTCGCAATCGATGCTCTCAACTTGTCATCCCAGTTCCTACGGCTCAAGGACGTGCTTTCAACATCAATACCCAACAAGCTCAAGCCACCAATGATGTGGTGTTGAATAATTCTTGTCCTTGATTTCGTCTTCATGATGTAATTCAAGATTTGTAATCGTGATTTTCCTTTTGTTACATTGATGTAATTTGAAAATTTCTAAATTTCTAATTGAGATATTTTTCCTCTTAAGTCTAACTTTGAACCGTTTGCACCGTGGGAGATGAAAGAGTTTGTAAGTCAACCTATGACTAAGGACACTCGAATCTCCTAAATGATTCTAACTCATCAAAACATGGGTGATTCCCTTACTTTGGTGATGAATCTTTATTCATTTCAATAAATGTTCTTCAATGATGTGTTTTATGAAATTTCATCCTCTGGATTAGGGTGATTTCCTTATCTCGAGGACTGACTTCAATTATTCACTTTGGAATTTGCATTTCACAAATGACATGATCTCACCAAAATAGGATTGAAACCCGTACTTTGGTGACAAATGTCAATCTTCGATTGTTTTCTTAAAGCTCGATCATCAAGATACTCGTGAAATTCATACCTTGATGATAATTTCATTTTCATGGATTGTATTTCTCAAATGAAACGACCTCGTCAAAGTAGGAGTGAATTCTGGATTTTGATGAGGAAGTCTATCTATATATTTTGTTTGAAAAAAAAAATTCATCGTTAAGATAGGAGTGAATCCCTCACCTTAATGATGAGTTACCTCGTTTTATTTCTGTAGATCCTCAGATCGAACTTTTTGGATTGGTAAGCTAGTGGTCATACTTTGAGAGTACACCATCAAGTTAGGGGTGAACCATACCTTGATGACTATCCTCATTTCTTGATCATCAACTTATCAAGGTTGTAATCAAGTGACGAGACGCGTGTATTAACTTGAAGGGTGAAATAATGTTAGTGTTTCGACCTATCAAGCCAAAGCATGATCTCTGAACTTGAACAGAGACCTGATCGTTTTAGGTTGATTTTGATTCCAAGCTTGGAACTTTAAATTCTTAAATCGATTTCTTTTATTCTCATGTTTGACTCGATCTAGCTACATCAAACCATTTATTCTTTATCTATCGACTTTCATTGTGAGTTATCATCAAAACCTGATTACGTGATGGAAGTCTTCCTAAACAATCTATTGTCAAGTAAAGATATTATCTCTAATCGCGATGGTCGCTTCATCTCTCGTTTCTGGAAAAGTCTCCAATCATCTCTCGGAACTCAACTGAATCTTAACACAGCCTATCATCCGCAAACCGACGGTCAGACTGAAAGAACGATACAAACCCTCAAGGATATGCTCCGGCTTGTGTCATTGATTTCAGTGGATCGTGGGATTCTCATCTTCCGTTGATCGAATTCTCATACAATAACAGTTATCATACCAGCATCCAGATGGCACCATTTGAGGCCTTGTATGGTCGAAAATGTCGATCTCCCATCTGCTGGTCTGAAGTTGGTGAATCACAGATTACTGGTCCGGAATTGATACAAGAACAACCGACAAAATTCATAAGATCCGTGATAACTTGGTCGCTGTTAGAAATCGTCAAAAGCATTATGCTGACAAAAGACGTAAGCCCATGGAATACAATGTCGGTGATCTCGTACTTCTTAAGGTGTCACCTTGGAAGGGAGTGATTCGCTTTGGAAAGAAAGGGAAGCTAGCACCTCGTTACGTGGGTCCATTCAAAGTGCTCGAACGAGTTGGGAAAGTGGCCTACAAGCTTGAACTACCTCAAGAACTTAGCAATATACATCCGACGTTTCATGTTTCAAATCTCAAGAAATGTCTTGCCGATGAAAATCTCCACATTCACTCGACGAAGTCCAGATTGATGAATCTATGCACTTTATTGAGAAACCTGTGGAAATTATGGATCGGGAAGTTAAACAACTCAAGCGTAGCCGGATACCTATTGTCAAAGTTCGTTGGAAGTCTAAACGTGGGCCAGAATACACCTGGGAACGTGAGGACCAAATGAAGCCCAAGTATCCTCACCTTTTCGTTTCAGCCTCCTCGTGATTAAATTTCGGGACGAAATTTCTTAAAGCAGGGGAGACTGTAACCACCTGTATTTCTATATTCACGTATGTAAAAACATTTGTTAATAATACAATCACGGGTATTCCAATTATAAAGTTTGAGATAATAAATAATAATAATCATAATAATAATAATATAATAATAATAATAATAATTATAATAATATAATAATAATAATAACAATATTAATAATGATAATATAATAATAATGTCCAGGGTTATTTCTGCAATTTTTGAAACTTAAAACCAAAGTATAAGACATTTAAATAAAAACTTAAAACCACAGGGGCCGAATCTGTAAATTTTTCAAACCCAAACCGTCCCCCCCGTTTTCCGGCGACTCGCCGGCGAGAGTCCGGCCAAATTCCGGCGAAGCCGAAAACCACAAAATTACACACTTTCAAGCCACAAAACCGGTCCCAATACACTCGTGGATGAGATTCGAACCTCATGAACTCATTAAACACGTTTAAACATCAAGATAATCGGATCCAAAGCTTCAACATCGAAACCGCAAAATACCCGACCAAAATCAGTCAAATTATTCCAAATTGAACCCCACAATCACACCGAAAGTTTCTTGGATCCAATCTGGGTTGAATTCCAACACAAAAACGTGTTGAATTAGTCAAATAAACGGCTATAATTGTCACTTTAACTTCGGATTCTAATCCAACTAATAAACCCACTTAAACACTTTCAATAATCAAATTGATGTCATATTAGTAACCATTTCTCAGTCCCGAACCTACCCATACTCTCAATTTCAACTAAAACACACAGAAACATCTAATTCGATCGTCACCTTCATCGCGACCTGCAACTTAGTCGAGAACCCTGTTCCGAACACTATTAACCAGAAATAACAGAGGGCTTTAGGTTTTCATCATCATTCGAAGCTTTCTGTGAAGTTAATTGGATTTTCATCAAGAATTGGCCACTCATCGATCTTCACATCGACCGCGGCTGTTCTTCATCTGTTCATAATCGAATTAAGTACTCAATCAGGTAATTGAACACATTAATCTACTCGATTTTTCAAGGGGAATAAAAGCCCCATAAATTCGATGGGTAACAACATCGAATCGGGGTTCAATTGGACGGAAATCAATCTAGGGTTCATGTTTGATTTGGGAGTTAAACAGGTTCTGTTTAAAAGAAATAAAGCCGGATCATAACCGCGGCTTAGGCCTTGGTTCACCGGTTCCCATGCTTCCCCTTAAACAGAAGGTCTCGGTTCGAGAACCCGCCACCTCATATATTTTTTAAACACTCTTTTTAAGCTTTAAAAATTCTGAAAAAATTCTAAAATTTTAAAAATTTTTTACAACTTAAAATTTTAAAACAACTCAACTACTTTCTGAAATTTATTTTTATATTTATTCATTTATTTTATTTGTTTTAAATAATAAATAACTAATTATGTTTCTACCAATTCATAATTAGTGTATAATACATAAATACACAATAAATAAAGTGAATCCATATATATACATAGGTATATATATATAATTATCAAACAATTTTTATTTGATTATTACAATATTTTATAAATCGTATATATAACTATATACTATACAATATATAGTTATGTTCACTTATGTACAAGTATTATATACATATAATCATGTATACCATTATACATAAATTATATATAATTAATTGATTATATAATTATGTATATAATTATACATATACAATTTATTAATAAATTGTATAAATGTATAACTTACACGCATAAAATGTATTAAAGTTCTTGACATAATCATTTCAATAAATTCGTTTATTTCAAGACATTTCAAACGAATAAAATTTATATTTAAACTACCAAAAATCCTAATACATTCCCAATTCCCAAATCATTATTATTCTAACTCGAGACACCGTTCCTTAGGTTAATCATAAGGAAATCATGGTGTTTAAAACTATCACGTCCAAATTCCAATCTCAACAATCAGGTGAGTATTCATATCCCTTTTTATATCATTTCCTATTTGGGGGAAATCATGTGATACAATAATTCTACCACGTATTCTATTGTTATTTCATTTTCAATTCAATTCAAGACAGTTGTGTTATTACTTGCAATTACGTGAACATACTGTGATAAACTGGACGACAGTAGAACCCTAATTCAATCAATCAATCAATCCTGGCAACAATGTAGATCTACTGGTTTGGATAACCCACCCCATATGAACAGTCGAGTGGTGATTGTGCCAAGGCAATTTAGTCAATCTATGGTGTTTATGTGCAAGTCTATATTATATGCAAAGTGACAAGTCAAGGGGTTTATATTGTGTCGGTGTTATCTATATGCTTCGCGGTTGCCATATAAGTCTTATATTACCTTGTGAATTGAATTACAATCGATGGATCAATCAATCAATCTATATGATATTCAAAACTGTGATTACTCACCAGCTAACTCGTTAGCTGACTTTATTTTCTCACATGATTCAGTTAAACAGATAGTGGACTTCTACGTGCTCATCTAAGACACGGACCTAGTTAAAATAAAAGTCAATTATTATTTGTGGTTTCGATTGTTGTATTTGTGTATGTTGTACTTATTTCTATCATGTAATCTGAATTTAATATTATTTCCACTATTAGACAACCATGTGTTATGAACAATCAATCATTCCCTCGTCCGCTCCGATGATTCCGCCGTCGGTCGGGTGTGACAACCACCCGAGAGTTTATGGTGCGGCCGGCGGTTCGAATCCTCTGTTCGATGTATTCATGAGGTGCATCTCATAGTGAAAGAAACAGCCAACAAGATAGTATGGATTTCCTATGGTTTTGGAGATTGTTTAGTTTCTTTTATCTAAGAAAAAAGATTTATATGCATGTATAAATACTCACATGTGTATACGACGGTTTGAACTTGTACACATTAGTTTTTAACTTTTTATACCTATGCATTGAGTAAAAGTATAGGTATTTTAGGTTTACAAAACTAATAACAGTTGTTTATACTTTATACATGAAACGTTCATTGGTGAAACCAATATTATATCTTTTAGTTGGTTAGTCTTTAATTAACTAGGTTTTATCTCACGCATTTCCTCATGATCTTAAATATCAAAATGTGAAAAGTTAGGTGAGTCAAAATGTAGAGGTCGCGATATAGATTAGAGAAACAACCGTATATATGTTGAGGCCTCGGATCAAACTGAAAGGATCATAAAATCGTGGATGAACATTAATTTGAGTATGCACAACCATGTGCAGTTACTCGGTGGAAACAGTGTCAAACACAAGAACAATATACACACAAATTCTTCTCTATTTCTACACATTTTGACATACATATGGGATATTTACACACTTACATTGGCTGTTACAAACTAATAAAAACTAACACAACTAACCCTTTGAAATTGCCTAATTTTCAGGTTTGACTTTTCTAACTTTTGACTTTCCTAATCTGACTTTTAATTGACTAATTTCTTGATAAGCAATATCTAACAATCACTCCCCTAATCAAGAAATTTCTTAATTTTTTCTTTCTATTCTTGTCCATCCAATCTACAGTCTTCGTGTTTCTTCTTCGTTTTGATTTTCAATTTTTAATTTTGACTTTGACTCTCTAGATGCTTTGATCAAGATTAATCGGTGTTACCATCATTTTGTCGAATAAAAGCTGATTTGATTCATACTGAAGGGTGTTTGTTTCGATAATCATACCCGAATTGAACTGAAATCCAATATTTTTGTCCTATGGCCAATGATTAATCGACTCTTATTTTTTGATTTCTTCTGCACACTCTATTTCTTTCTCTTCTTTGATTGTGACTGCATCTTCATGTTTAGACTGCTTAAATTGATCCTTTATCATAAACAACGTGTCGATACCATGTTGAGGCACCGAATCAAACTGAAAGGATCATGATTCTGTGGATTAACATCGATTGAGTATGCACTGTCGTGTGTAGTGACTCGATGAAGACAGGGTCAAACACCAGAACAATACACACACAAATTCTTCTTTGTTCCACACATAAATCGACATAAATGGGTATTTTTACCCTACATTGGCTGTTACAAAATAATAATACTAACACGACTAACCTTTAATTCTCGCTTAATTTTTAGGATTGAATTTTCTAAGTTTGACTATCCTAATCTGACTTTTAATCGACTAATTTCTTGATTGCAAATATCCAACAATCACTCCCCTAATCAAGAATTTCTTAATTTTGCTTTCTCTGTGCTTGTTCATCTAATTTATAGTCTTCTTGTTTCTTCTTCGGTTTGACTTTTAATTTCCAACTTTGAAGTTGACTCTCCAAATCCTTTGATCAAGATTAAGCGTTGTTAGCGTCATTTCTATCGAATTGAAACTATTCGATTCGTACTGAAGGGTAAAGTCTGGTTCAGATAGATAGTGGTTCAAATCTAGAGGCAGATGCAACGGTGGTGTTTGTTCACCGCAACTATTATGGTTTGTTGGATCTATGCTACGAGTGTGGTTAGCTAGAAGTTAACAAATGAAGTGGGACGAAGTCACTTGTCCCTTATCGTTGATAAAAAACGTAGAATGAATGAACAACAAGGGTAGATTCCAACCCCCAAGAGATACAAGATCAACCAATGATGGTATTTGCAGGTTTAAAAATATCTCATGTCAAAGTAATTGTCCTGTTCCAAGGCATGGACATCCCGAAAGCAAGAAATAAGGGAATTTATCTTGTGAATAAGCAACATTCGATAACTAGGGAAGAAATCAACTTAAGCTGGACTCAAAAATTGAGTAAATTCAGCTCAATTTGTTTACAAACATAGACAATTTTAATGAAATTTGACTAACACATTATTTACAATAAGAGAAGAAGAAAAATTCCAGTTTCTCAAAGAATTAATAATAAGAGTAAATTACAAATTATCTTTTATTAATACATGAAATTACATGGTATGTCCTTTAGTTTTAATAATTACATCCAATGTCCTTTTTTTAAAATATGTGCACACCTATTGGCCTTTACACTAACTTTCAGTTAAATATCGGTCATCTTCACCACTTACAACACATCTCACACCATTGAAACCCTTGAACTCGAATAAACAATGATGGTAAGATTAAATTTCTAATTCACTTTTGTATTTCGTTGCTCTTTGAATTTCTGGGTTATGCTGTTTTGTGATTAACGAGCACTAATAGTTTATTTTATTGCTTTTGCAATTATATAAGCATTTCAAAGAATCACAGGTAATCTTCAAGTTTTTGTTCCTTATTAATTTTTCATTATTTGCTGGTGTGAGTAGTTTATAAGTATTTCCGTGCATATTTTTTGGTGTTTTTTTGATGATTTCCCGACCTTCTAAATTATTTGTGACTTAGACTTCTTACTTTAGTAAATGTTATTGGATATGTTGTTATTAAAAGTTTTGACGATTGGTCGAATGAACACACCCAATAGTGAATGGTTTCACCAACTTACCTAACGATCTGATATTTTTTAATTTTCTTATTCATTTAAAAGTTTTATTTTTTATATTTTTTTAATATTAGACGTGAAAAAAATGATAAAAAAGCCTCATGTGAGGGGGCACATAACTGAGTTAACTGTGCATTTAGATGATAATAGTGTAAATGATAATAGTGTGCAAAATCTTTTAATAAAATGATATGGTATGTAATTATTAAAACTAAAGGACATACCATGCAATTTCATATGTTAATAAAGGATATAATTTGTAATTTACTCTAATAATAACTTTGAAATTTGAATATGTTCATTTGATGAAAAAGTTGATCTAGCCATGATAATTAGAGGTAACAATTTTGGTACAATGTGAAATTCATCAGATTTTCGACTGGCTATTATAATTCATTTTATCAAAGATGTTACTCAAACACGATCCCTTAATAAAAGGTTAACGTTAACCTATTGTAAGGTTTTTAAAATGATCCTATTAAATTATAAAAGGGTTATTAAAATGGTAAAGTTAAGGTTCAATGTTTTGTTTTGAAATACTTTCTCAAAATTATCAACAACTTAATATTTTTCTTTCCTTTTCTTTTTCATTCTTTTCTTTAACGTAAGTTACATACATATAAGAACTAGCTTAAAAAAACCCGTGTAATACACGGGTTGAAAATAATAATATTAATATATAAAATTTATAAAAAATAAAATGATATTTCAAGATATGATATGACTGAAATTACGTATGAGTAAGTACTATAAGTAATAAAACAGTGATATCAACCTTTTTTAACTTTGTTTTTAATTTTTTTTCAAAAAAATAATATTTTATGTTAAAACAAACTATATAAAAATATCATTTTATAAATATTTATTATCATAACTCCTAAATTAAATTAAAATTGCTTTTTAAATAATTTACTTTTTAAACACTAATTTTATAATATATCATATTTTTAAAAAGTTTGATATTTTAGAAAAAAATTTATTTATAAACATTTGTTTATTAGAAATAACATACAAAAAAAAAAATCTTTTTCTTAATTTATAAAAAAATATTTAATCTAAAAAAATGTTAAATAGTATTATTAGTAATTAGGTAACTATTTAATAAAGAAAAGAGGCGGAAAAATTTTGATGAGAAGAATTATGGTGGTGACACATCACACATGTCATACCAAATTACTTTTTTATTATAATAGGTAGGTAATTTTATTAATTGAGAGTAGAATATTAAGAAAGAACAATTAAAAGAACCACTGATCAAAGAGTTTCATTTATCCGAAGTAATTGAATATTGAAAATATATGTCATATTAAAATATTATATCGATGGCTACAATGCTACTATACAAGTACTAAAGCTATTGGTACAAATTGTTAATGCAGCTTCACTTATTGGCCACATAATTTGTGTTTATTTATAATTATGGGGCTATGAACAACGACGATGTTATCTGTCGCCCTTCACCCTTTAATGCTACAAAACCATCATTGTTGGTAATCGGCGACCAACAATGGACTTAGGTTTTAAGCCTATCGACTATCGCTGTGCTTCTAAGCACTACCATTATCCTCTTTGTGTCGTCGTCATCACTGTGACCTTGAGAGCCAAAATTGTTGTTACGGCCGCCTAGTTACGTCAACACAGCAGAAGGATTAACTCCTCGTGCCTGACCTTCGATGGTAATCGCCAACATCAGCGGCCTTAAGGCTCATGGTCACTGACTTCCGTTGCGCTTCTAGGAACTAGATCTGGACAGTTGCTTTTGAGTGGTGGAAAAGAAAAACGAGGAAGAGGGATTTGATCAGATTGGTGTGTGTGAGTGAGTGAATGGTTGTTTAGGCATGTTTGGCTTTCTTTTTTTAAAAACAACTTATTGACTTATTGATTTTTTTAATAAGTTAATAAATTATTATGGACTGACTTATTAACTTATTGTTTCACAACAATCACATTATCAAACACTATAAAATAACTTTTTAACTTTTTAAAAGTTAATAAGTTAAAAATTGATAAAAATAAGCACTCCCAAACACCCACTTAGTGACAGTTGGTGTGTATGTTTAAACAACAGATAATGAAGGGGACGGTGATGGATCTGAGGAGTGGAGTAACGTGTGGAGGACGAAAGTGCTGGTGGTGGAGTAAGAGAAATGAAATGAAGGGTTTTTGTTTTCCAGATAGCATAGAAAAAGATAGAAATATAAATTAATTTTGCTACTTTCAATATGAAAATATGAATCTAAATGTGACAATTTTATGTTAACTTTTATTTAATTTTTTTTAAAATATTTATACTCTTTGTTTGAAAAAACTCTTAGATACATTGATATGCAACTTGATATGATTAACTTTCTTTAATTAACTTTAAATTTTATTTCGCATGAATGGTGCATCCCTTTTCAATTATATGTTGTTTTGTTTAATATCTATTTATGTATTGCGAGATTATACTACCATGACAACATGAATAGATGTATAGCCCCCGTATTCAATGTCTATGATTCATTTGCGTTCACCTCGTAGTTTGTTTTTGAACGACAAATGTACCACTATTCTTTGAAGGATATGTGTTATGTTAATCGGGTATATTCATATATTCCCTATTTGAAACCGTACCCTCAAAGACCAATCCCTTGAGAAAACCTTAGGCTTAGTCTAAAATAAATCCCCTGGGTACTTCAAAGATTTGAGATTTTTTAGGGTGTTGCTATAAATACTTTTTTTTATCATGTTTTTACTTGTCATACCCCCACCCTTAAATTATTAATATATACAATTTGAACATTTGTTTTCTTTTGTTTGTTTTTGTTTTTTGTTCTTCTTTAGCATGATAATAATAGTAGTTTTGTATATTAATGCTAATTTTTTTTTTGTTTAAATTCAAAAGATAACTTTTAATTTTTCTAACGAGAGTTACTTTTATGAAAGACAACTTTCCAATGATTCAAATTTGATTTATACGAGAGTTAATGTTATAGACAAATTTATGTATATTCTAATGGAGATAAGTTTCATTATTTTAATTGTGGAGTTAAATTGTAACATATTGTAATTCAGATTCAACATATATTTTAGGGTTCCTTTATTTAGACACCCCATAATTTTAAATCAACACCCCTGTACTCTATACGCCGCGTATGGGTCCATACGCGGCGTATAGGGTACATTGTTGATTTAACGTTTATACACTATACGGCGCGTATGGGTCCATACGCGGCGTATAGGGTGCGTTTGATTTGACGTTTTATACTCTATACTCGGCGTATAGGACCATACGCAGCGTATAGGATTTGACATTTTACCCATACGTGACTTATAACCCATACGTGGAGGAGCTATACGCCGCGTATGGTTCCATACGCGGCGTATAGCTTATATATATTTTTTTAATTTTTTGAGTTTTATATATATATAATTTTTTTTAATTTTTTGAGTTTTTATTTTAATATATACATAATTTAAATTAAAATTATTTAAACAATATAATACGAATACAATAATAAAATTAAAATTAAAATATATAATTCGCATATTACAAATTATGAATTAAAATATTTATATAAGCTGGGGGTTCTCGGTTATTCTCTATTATTACATTGTATTCCGAGATACGAATCCTATACATAATCTCCCATTCTGCAGCACGTACGCTTCGGTTAAGAATCCAAAGATTACTTAATGTTGGCATCGGATAATCTCCTTCTAGCTTAACGTGGACGAAATGAT
>JABSNV010000929.1:80000-82823 GCA_024085815.1 Flaveria linearis
GAGGCGCATGGGGAGGCGCATGGGGAGGCGCATGGGGAGGCGCATGGAGGCGCATGGGGAGGCGCGGGCGAGGCGCATGCGGAGGCGCGGGCGAGGCGCGGGCGAGGCGCGGGCGAAGGCGCAGGCGGCGGAGGCGCGGGCGGAGGCGCGGCGGAGGCGCGGCGGAGGCGCAGGCGGAGGCGCGGGCGGAGGCGCAGGCGGAGGCGCAGGCGGAGGCGCGGGCGGAGGCCGGCGGAGGCCGCGGGCGGAGGCGCGGGCGGAGGCGCGGCGGAGGCGCAGGCGGAGGCGGGAGGCGGAGGCGCGGGCGGAGGGCAGGCGGAGGCGCGGCGGAGGCGCGGGGCGGAGGCGCAGGCGGAGGCGCGGGCGGAGGCGCGGCGGAGGCGCGGGCGGAGGCGCGGCGGAGGCGCGGCGGAGGCGCGGGCGGAGGCGCGGGCGGAGGCCGGGCGGATGCGCGGGCGGAGGCGCGGGCGGAGGCGCGGCGAGGCGCAGGCGGGAGGCGCAGGCGCAGGCGCAGGCGAGGCGCGGGCGGAGGCGCGGGCGGAGGCGGGGCGGAGCGCGTCGGAGGCGCGGGCGCAGCGCGGGCGCAGGCGGGGCGCAGGCGCGGGCGCAGGCGGGGGCGCAGGCGGGGGCGCAGGCGGGGGCGCAGGCGGGGGCGCAGGCGGGGCGCAGGCGGGGGCGGAGGCGGGGGGCGAGGCGGGGCGGAGGCGGGGGCGGAGCGGGGGCGGGGAGGCGGGGCGGAGGCGGGGAGCGGAGGCGTGGGCGGAGGCGGGGCGGAGGCAGGCGGGCGGAGGCGGGGGCGGAGGCGGGGGCGGAGGCGGGGGCGGAGGCGGGGCGGAGGCGGGGGCGGAGGCGGGGGCGGAGGCGGGGGCGGATGCGGAGCGAGCGGGGGCGGAGGCGGGGCGGAGGCGGAGGCGGAGGCGGGGTCGGAGGCGGAGGGGAGCGAGGCGGGGGCGGAGGCGGGGGCGGAATGCGGGGCGGAGGCGGGGGCGAAGGCAGGGCGGGGCGGATGGCGAGGCGGGGGCGGAGGCGGGGCGGAGGCGGAGTGGCGGAGGCTGGGGCGGAGGCGGGGCTGCGGCAGGGGGGCGGCGGGGCGGCGGCGGGGGCGGCGGCGGGGCGTCGGCGTGGGGCGGCGGCGGGTGCGGGGCGGGTGCGGCGGCGGGTGGCGGCTGCGGGGGGTGCTGCGGGTGCGGCTGCGGGTGCGGCTGCGGTGGTCGGCTCGGGTGTGCGGCTGCGGTGTGCGGGTGCGGGGGCATGTTGCGTGGCTGGCGGGTGCGGGTGCGGGGTGCGTGTGTCGGGTGGGGTGCGGGTGCGGTTGCGGCTGCGGGTGCGGCGCGGTTTGCGGCTGCGGGTGCGCTGCGGGTACGGCTGCGGGTGCGGATGCTGGTGGGCGGCTGCGGGTGCGGCTGCGGTGCGGTGCGTGGGTGCGTGCGGGGTGCGTGCGTGGGTGCGTGCGTTGTGCGTTCGTGGTTGGGTTGCGTGGGTGCGTGGGTGCGTGGGTGCGTGGGTGCGTGCGTGCGTGCTGTGCGTGCGTGGTGCGTGCGTGCCGTGCTGTGCGTGCGTGCTTGGCGTGCGTGCGTGCGTGCGTGCGTGCGTGCGTTCTGCGTGCGTGTGTGTGCGTGGTGTGTGTGTGCGTGCGTGTGTGCGTGTGTGTGTGTGTTGTGTGTGTGCTTGCGTGCGTGTGTTGTGTTGTGTGTGTTGTGTGTGCGTGTGTGTGTGCGTGTGCTTGCGTGTGTGCGTGTGTCGGTGTGCGTGCGTGTGTGTGTGCGTGTGTGCGGGCGTGCGTGCGTGCGTGCGTGTGTGCTGCGTGCGTGTGTGCTGTGTGCGTGCGTGCGTGCGTGCGTGCTTGTGTGCTTGTGTGCGTGCGTGTGTGCGTGCTGTGCTTCGTGGCGTGCGTGCGTGCGTGCGTGCGTGTGTGCGTGGTGCGTGCGTGCGTGCGTCGTGGCGTGCGTGCGTGTGCTTGCCGTGTCGTGCTTGCGTGCCGTGCGTGCTGGCGTGTGTGCGTGTGTGCGTGGCGTGTGTGGTGTGTGTGCGTGCTTTGGTGTGTGCGTGCGTGAGTGTGCGTGCGTGTGCGGGCGTGGTGTGTGCGTGTGTGCGTGTGTGTGCGTGTGTGTGTGTTGTGTGTGTTGTGGGTGTGGTGTTGGTGTTGTGTGTGTGTTGTGTGTGTTGTGTTGTGTTTGTGTGTGTGTGTGTGTGTGTGTGTGTGGTGTCTGTGTGTGTGTGTGTGTGGTCTGTGTCGTGTGTGTGTGTCTGTTTATGTGTATGGTTGTATGTGTATGTGTATGTGTATTGTATGTGTATGTGTATATACATATGTAGGTATTTGTATATATGTATTTACCCTATACGCTGCGTATAGTACTATACGCGCGTATAGGGTAGCATCGTAGGGTCACAGGGCCACGTATAGTCAACCCCGACCATATACGCCGCGTATAGGACTATACGCGGCGTATAGGGGACCTCGTATGGGCACAAGTCACGTATTGCAACACCCTATACGCCGCATATATATCTATACGCCGCGTATAGAATAACCCACCTATGTGTCTTCATTCCCAACCATAGAACTATACGCTGCGTATAGCCCTATACGCGGGGCTGTACCAGCGTATAGTTCTATATAACAGTTTTAAATCACGCATTATAGGGCATAAACACTACTAAACTTTAACGTTAAATCAATGAACGATTAACAGAATAAGATGTATGAACAATAATACTACCTGGATGTAGAAAATCGAAATCAATACGTGTGTATGGTGCTATACGAGAGTGTTTTTTTTTTTTGAGTGTGTGTAAAAATGAGAAAGTTTGAAAGATATA
>JABSNV010000181.1:0-49283 GCA_024085815.1 Flaveria linearis
ATAAAAAATATATAAAAAATAAATAAATAATATAAACAAAAATGAAAACTCTTCGTACTTTGTCGGATTTATAAGAATCCGTAGCCTTTCTTATCCGATCCTCATCCCCATCTTACTCCGCAGTGTCCCCATGGTATTCTTTGAAGTGAACCGAACCGTCACTTTCATCTGTGTCATTCCCATTAAAAGTATCCAACACGTGTGTAACTTCTAGTTCTGACTGGTACGGGGGATGTCCATAATATCCGTGGTCCGACACTGTCTATGAGTGGTACGAGGCATGTCCGTAATCCGGCTCTGTTTGTGAGTGGTACGGGTTCGGGGTATGTCCGTAATCCATGTCCGTAATCCAGCTCTGTTGTGAGTGCTACGTGTTCGGGGCATGTCCGTAAGAATGGTAAGGGGGATGTATGTACCCTTCCCCGTAACCCGTCGGTCCAGATAATGAGTTGTACACATCTTCAACAAATGTGCTCGAGGGGTTGGTTTCCTCCTCCCCACGAGGATGACTCCCGTATACGTATATTCCCAAAAAAGGTAATGGTTAGATATTTCAAATAAGCATTTATAAAAATAGATACTACTTCAACCTGGTTCGAATCTTCGATATGTGACTCCTCATTCTAATCTAGAAGCTTCGACTTTTGATAATGATCTTCCAAACCCGACATTGTTTTCGCTTTAATGTGTTTTTGGAACGATGAAAATAAAGTGATGGTTCGTGATGGTTGTTGCATGAAATCATGAAGTCTATTTATATTGAAATTTGGACGAGAAACCATCACGATTTGACCTAACCGTGACGGTTCAAAGACTTAGACGTGGGTTTCACGGAACTTTTGTCAACATCAAGTCAAACTTTTGTCAATATCAGTGTACCTCGTACCCTAAACGTCACGTTAGGCCAAACCGTGACGGTTACTTTCACACTCGTGCCTCTTTATCAGTGTACTCTTGTTGTTTGTTGTCGGGATGACAGTGAATGTGACTCAAAAAGCATGACGGTAAGGCCTAGCGTCATGGTTAGGGGACAAACCTTCACGGTTTGGCCTAACCGTGATGGTTAGGTCTGGTGCCCCCAAAAAACACATACGGTGTCCCCATGAGACATGTCCTATTAGCACATCAACATCCTTTAATGATGACATTAAAAGCTAATAATTTATATCATTTTCAAATTGTAAAACAGATTTTTATATAAACAAAAAACATATTTCTTTTAAATTAAAAACGTAATTTTTAAAACAAAAAATTATGAAATACTAAAATTTCTATATAAAATACTTTTTTCAAAAAATGGCCTTACTTAAACAAAGTTATGACAAAAGTTTTTCAAAACAAAAGTTAAAAAATATTATTGTTGTTTTTTACTTAATTAGTCAATTATACTTAATTTTAATTATTTTTCTACTCTAATAAAATGTTAATTAGAAGGGACATGTGAGATATCATATTTCTTCTCACCATAATTTTCTGTTTCTCTCTCTTATTAAATTATTACATTATTTACTAATAATCTTACTTAATTTTTATACTAAAAATAGGTTTTTAATAAATTAAGGAAATTATTTTATTAATATTATTTCTAAGGATATAAATTTTTATAATGAAAGTTTCTAAAACATCAAATTTTTATAATTATAGAATATTTTTAAAATTAGTGTTCATCAAAAAGGCAAAATTTTTTATATACATAAATAATTAAAACTGAGAATTATAATAAAAAAGTTTTTAAAATGATAACTTTTAAAAAGGTTTGTTTTGAAACAAAATATTTATTTGTTTATTTTGAAAAAAAATGTTAAGAAGAAAAGTTTAAAAAATTATGATCATTGTTTTATTATTAATACTTACTTATACGTAATTTTAATTATAATCTAACTTAGAATATCGTTTTATAATTTATTAATTTTTATTTTATCTATTAATCTATATAATACATATTTTACTAAACTAGTATCTTATACATAAAATATTCTCTAACAACAACAAAATAATTTTTGCCACTTTATCATTTTCTCACAACAATTTCGTCATATATCAGTATCTTAGCAAGTCAACATTCTTTAATTATAATATCATATGCTCATGATATTATATATCTCTCCAATTATAAACAAATTTTTTTATTTAATAAATAAAAACTTATTTCTTTTAAATTAAAAACATAATTGTTTTAAATACCAAAAGTTATGAAATATTAAAATTTCTTATACAATGAACTTTTTTCAAAAAATAACACTGTGTAAACAAAAATTATAACCAAGTTTTAAGAGAAAAGTTTAAAAAAGTAATGTTATTGTTTAATTATTTAAGTTACTTAATTATACGCTATCTCAATCGTATCTTATAATAAAAATACTTTACAATTTATAAATATAATTGGTAACTATTAATTTAATACTTTTGTTTAACCGGTCTGACACATGACTTTTAAACCAATATTTAATAAACAAAAATGAAGAATATGATCAACATTGATATTGAATAGTACAACTATGCTTTAATAATTCTAGCGTGTTGAAATCAAGGAATATGATGACAAATATGAACAATCATACAAATGAAATATCTTGATTTTTTCTACAAAGCACTCAATTTAAAATATTTTCCTTTACTAAATTGGCGTGTTAATTAAAAGAATAATGAATTATCATTTTTCTCTTTATATGGTTACATTGTTATTTTTATTTGCTTTGTTTTTCATCTGGTTTCCTAAGTTTTCAGAAAGTTATTATTTTCATACCAAGTCAACCCAGTTACCCTAAAAATTTCATCATAAATGGCTAAATGTCGTAAAAAAATCAAAGTTAATGATTTTGGATAAAAGTTATTACGAACTTGCATTTTTTTTATATTTAATTTAGTATGACGTGTTATGAATCGAAAATAAAAGGACTGCTTTAATTTTATGATTTTATGCTTAAAAAATGATAGGTATTAGTATATACTCGTAATAATTCCTCCGCGTTGTCTCCTGGGATATAAAACCGTGCTAAATAGTACCAATGTCGCAGTGACTCACCAGAAAAAAACTCTTATTGAAAACGAAAAAATAACGAACATGCGCATGTTGCGACGTGTTAACTTATAAAATTTAGAGCGAAACACCAAACGAAAAAAATAGTAAAAGATAAAAAGTATAAGCGACCAAAGTTGAAAGTGAAAATTATAGAGGTTAAATTGTAAATAATGTAAATATTGAGTTTAAAGTAAAATAAAATTAAAGATATAAAGGAAAAAAAATAGAAAATTGTACAACCCACTAAATATAAATACAACTCATGATTCACCAGAAATTTGTAAGCTATAGTTATTAATAAAGCAATATATTTAGTGGCACATGTACTTTTCTAAGTCTACATTCCTTTGATTTCTTGCCTAAAAATGTATATATTCTTATTATTAGTCATAGTTAATTTGAATAAAATTATGATCGGCTGAAAACAGTTCTCCAACCCTAGCCGCTCCAAGAATGTCGGGCGATCCTAGGAGACTCGACCCTGACGGCTGGGAACATCCTCGTAATCGGCATGGCAGAAGGAATGATGGACCGGCTGAGGCTTCCAACAAGGTTTTCTCCAAGTTTTTCGTCTCCACCTTCCTCCGAAGTGCTCCTCGCAGGATTTGAAGGAGGTGTTGGGTGGGTATGGGGTTTTTGAAGGGTCTTACATCGCAAGGAAATTGGATAAATGGGGTAAACGATTTGCTTTCGTATCGTTTTCTGGGGTTACCGATCCAGCACGGCTGGAGAATGAGATGTCGAGTGTTTGGCTGGGAACGTATAAGTTGTTTATTTCGATTGCACAGTTTGTGGATGGACAGAAAGTTACGAGGCCAGAGGGTATGCAGAAGAGATCGTCGAATGTTATGAAGGAGACCACCTATGCAAACCCTAGTTCTGGGGGTTTGGAGGGGACTGAACCAAGTCAGGTTAATGCAGGACGTTCCTTCGTAGATTCTTTATTGAATAGAAACAAGGTGGATGTGATCAACATTGATGACTCGGTGGAACGGTTTTCACATTAGTCAGGTTGTGCGTTGCATGGGAAGGTTGTGAATCTCAACACGTTGACATCATTGAATCTCATCCTTAAAAGCAAGGGGTGGACAACATTGGATATTAAGTACATGGGGGGTCTATCGGTGGCTTTAGTTTTTTACGATAACAAGGATGCGGAGAGATTTCTTGATGATACCCAATCTTGGTCACGATGGTTCGAAGTGTTGCAACCGTGGGCCGAAGGTGGGTTTGTGGAAGAGGGGCGTATCGCTTGGTTACAAGTTCATGGCGTCCCAGCTCATTTGACTTTGGATGAGGTGTATGATGTGATTGCTAATAGATATGGTAAACTGATGCAACCGGCGTCTATATCAGGTGATGTTAGTAATCTGTCTTATGCTCTCATTGGTGTGTTGACTAAGGAGTGTAAGAGAATTGTGGATAGGATAGATGTTACTTGGAGGGGTCGTACGTTTAATGTGTGGATTGATGAAGATGTTGGAGAGTGGGTTCCTGAGTGCATTGTTGATCTTGAGGAGGATGGGTGTAGCAGTCCTCAAGTCGGTGTTCCTCCGGTTGATGATTCCCAAGTTGACCGTGAGGAGGGGGAGTTACCAATAGGTGAGGTGATGGTGAATGATAGTCCAGTAGCCGTAGAAGTGGGCCAGGGTAATAGCTATCACGGTAGGGTGGTAGATGATGATAGACCGGACGGGGTGGATGTTGCTCAGTCGAGGGTTTCAAAAGGAAGAAAAAAGTTTCGCAGGAAATCTTTATTCAAAAACAGGAATGAAAGTAGTGGATCTTTAGAACGTCCCAAGAAGCGGTCGCGTGAAAATAATGATATGTTTGGTTTGGATCGGTTGATCGGTACTTTATTGAATAATGATGAACCGGTTACTAGTGTGGATAGTGAGGGTGTTGGAGTCGAGCAGGTGTTTCTAACACCGGATCTTAATAGAAGAGCTTCTGTAGAGGTTGGGGTTTCCAAAGTCACAAGGGCAGTCGATGTAGAGGTAAATGGAGGTTTGAATCTGATAGTAGATGGTACTAGTGTAAGTCCGATTGACACTGAGGCTAACCAAACCATTTTGTTAAGCCGGGCTTTGGGGGTTGAAAATCTAGATTCGTTTGTTCCGAATGTTAAAGAAGTATTGCGTAACGAAGGTTATCAAGAGGTTATTCAATGAATGTTATATCATTGAATATCCGGGGTATGGGGCGTGTGGGGAAGGCGGATTGGGTTCGAAGGCTTCGGTCTACGAATGAGGTTAGTTTCATTATGTTACAGGAAACTCAATTTCGTTCTTTGGATTCGATTCCTTTGGGTAGTTTTTGGGGGTTCGGGGAGTTTAATCATGATTGGGTTCCTTCTTCGGGAGATCGGGTGGTCTTGTGTCGTTTTGGGATCCTAAAGTTTTTACTTTGGATAGGGTGGTTAAAAATCCTAACTGGATCCTTGTGTCTGGGACGGTTAAGGGGAGTGGTCATATGTATCATTTGTTAAATGTGTATGCCCCACAGAACTTAGTTTACAAACGTATTCTTTGGGAGGATATTAAGCGGCTTATAGGTGAAGGTGGGGGTAGGTGGATAGTAGCTGGTGATTTTAACGCAGTTAGGGTGAGGAAGAAAGGCGGAATTCGATATTCAACGCGGTGGAGGCTTCTGAATTTAATGATTTTATTAATGATGCGGACTTACATGAATACTCCTTGAAAGGGAGACGGTTTACTTTTCTTGCAGGTGATAAATTAAGCCGTATTGACAGGATTTTTGTCAGTTGGGAGGTCTTTATGGAGTGGCCATGCGCTGAATATATAGCTTTGGAAAGAGTAAAATCCGATCACAGACCGCTTTTACTAAAGACAGGATCGAGAAATTTTGGTCCCAAACCGTTTAAGTTTTTCAACTCCTGGCTCGGTCGAGAAAATTTTGATTCGGTGGTAAGAAATACGATTCAGAATGGGGAGTTCACAGGTAGCCCAGATGCTTGTTTATTGTCCAAATTCAAATTGTTACGAAAGAACACTAGTGCGTGGGCGCATACGGTTAAAGCTAATGAGATGGAGGAAAGACGGGTTTTGGAAGATGAGCTGATTGTTTTAGATCAACTTGTGGAGGATCGTTTGTTATCTGAGGATGAGTCGTGGTCGTTGTCGGAGATTAAGCACCGTATTGGGGAGTTAGATTATTATAAGCAACGTGATTTGAAGCAAAAGGCGAGGTGTACTTGGGCTACGTATGGAGATGATAATTCAAGATATTTTCATGGGTTCATAAATAAACGAAAGGCGTCTAACCATATTCCGGGCTTGGAGGTAAACGGTAGGTGGGTGTCCAATCCGAAATTATAAAAAGAGAGGTTATGGGTTTCTTTCGGGACAAGTTCAAGGAATCAATGGTGACTAGGCCGAAGCTTGTTTGCTACGGTTTGTCAGCCGTGAATGCCGAGGAGGCTGCCCTTTTGGTTGACAATTTTTCTAATCAGGAGATCAAGCGTGCGGTTTGAGTGTGGCGCAGATAAAGCCCCGGGGCCTGATGGATTTAATTTTAGATTCATTAGACATTATTGGAGTTTGTTTGAGCAAGATTTTATGTCTATTATGGAGTATTTTCACGGGGCTCGTCGCTTTAGTCCGGGAGTCGGGTCTTCATTTATTACTCTTATCCCTAAAGTTGGGGATCCTTCTAATCTAGGAGATTTTCGGCCTATTAGTCTCATTGGTAGTATTATCAGGTGGTTTCTAAAGTGCTGGCTAATCGGTTAAAGATGATTCAGGGCCGTATTATGTCTGAGACTCAGTCGGCTTTCCTTTCAGGGCGTTATATTTTAGATGGTCCTCTCATGACTAGTGAGGTTATTTCTTGGGCAAAGAAGAGAGACAGAAAGATTTTCTTGTTTAAGATTGACTTCGAGAAGGCGTATGACAACGTCAACTGGGAGTTTTTACTATCAGTGATGTCTCAGATGGGTTTTCCTGGAGTTTGGTATGAGTGGGTTCATGGTATTCTATCTTCTTCTAGAGCGGCAGTCCTTGTAAACGGGGCTCCTACGTTCGAGTTTGGGTGCCAAAGGGTATTCGTCAGGGGGATCCATTATCTCCGTTTCTGTTTTTTATTTTGATGGAGGCTTTTTCGGGTATGTTAAAGCAGGCTAGTGACATTGGTGCCTTCCACGGAGTCAAGCTTCCTAACGATGGGCCTGATTTATCGCATCTCCTTTATGCGGATGACGCTATGATTATGGGCGAATGGTCGGTGTTTAATTTTAACAATATGAGACGCGTGCTTCGTATTTTTTATCTATGTTCCGGTCTCAAGATTAATTTGCATAAGTCAGTTCTTTACGGGGTTGGAGTTGAGGAAGCCGATATTGTGAATATGGCCGCAGAGATAGGGTGTAAAAGGGGTACCTTGCCATTTACGTATTTGGGGATAAAGGTAGGGGCGAATATGAATAGGATCACGCACTGGGAACCGGTGATATCCAAGTTCAAAAGTCGGCTTTCAAAATGGAGAGCTAATACTCTCTCTATAGCCGGTCGATTGACATTGGTTAAATCGGTGTTAGATAGTCTTCCTATGTATTATTTCTCTATTTTCAAGGCGCCTAAGAAAGTCATAGGGGATTTGGAAGGGCTTATGAGACGATTTTTATGGGGTGGATCAGACGATGTTCGCAAAATGAGTTGGGTTACTTGGGAAACCATTACAAAGAGAATAAAAGACGGGGGGTTGGGGGTCGCTCCTCTAGAAGTTAATAACAACGCTATGGTGGTCAAATGGCTTTGGAGGTTTTTTAATGATCCCAATGCGTTGTGGAGGAGGGTTGTGTTTTCTATTCATGGGTCGTTGCGTAATTGGGGTATTGTTCCTTGTAACAATTCCGTTACAGGTGTTTGGAAGAATTGTGTCGCTTTCTGGAACAAACATAAGGTAGATGGTGTTGGCTTAAATAGTCTCTTTCGTTTCACTACTGGGAATGGTAGGCGGATTCGGTTTTGGTTGGATACTTGGTTGGGTAATGAGCCGCTCAAAGATTCTTTTCCGTCGCTATACGCTATTGAGAAGAACAAGAGAGCTTATCTATGTGACCGGTTGGTTTCTTCAGGAGGTATTTGGGTGGTTCGGTGGGATTGGAACCGTGTGGTGTCTTCTCCGATTGAGGTAGATAGCAAAATCTCGCTTGAATTGTTACTACATCCGATTACATTGAATGATAGAGACGATGCATGGTATTGGGCTAACGGGGGAAGTGGTGGTTTCGAAGTAGCCGAAGTCAAAAAATGGCTCAGAGGGCCGATTAATGCTTCCTCATGTGTGTTCAAATGGAGTTCTTGGGTGCCTTCCAAATGTAATATTTTTATGTGGCGCGCGTTTTTGGATCGTCTTCCTACTAAAACGGCGCTAGCAAGGAGGAGTATTATGGTGGATAATCCTTCTTGTGTTTGGTGTCATTCTTATGATGAGTCGATTGAGCATATTCTAACGGGTTGCGCTATTATGATCGGGGTGTGGGATAAGATTGCGTCGTGGTGTGGTATTCCTAGGCCGTTCGTATTCCATGTGAAGGACATTGTATTGATCCATGAGCATAGTGGCGTCTCGGGTGTTAAAAAGGAGGTTTTGCAAGGCATTATTATCATTACGTGTTGGTGAGTGTGGAAAGCAAAGAACGAGAAGATTTTTAATGGCACAGACACGAACGTGGTGAAATTGGTGGCGGACATCAAGGCGTGGGGGTATCTTTGGTATAAAAATAGATTTGAGGGATTGCGGATTGGTCGCGGTGGTGCTCTTTTGATGTAACGTAGTATGTTTGTTTTGTTCGGTTTTCTGTGGAATTTTGTGGTTTTTTGACTTCTGTCTCTTTCTTGGAGATAGTTGTCGTTTTGTGTGTTTAATGAAGTTCAATTTTCAAAAAAAAGTTAATTTGAATAAAATCAAGTATTGCTATAATTATAAAATTAGTTTTTTTCTCTAAATATCGTATATAGAAAATTTATTTATGAAAATAGGTGTTTAAAAATTCTTTTTTTCTCACTGTAATGCTGTTAGTTACATTTATTTTACTTTAAAATAATATTATTTAAAAATAATCATATACAAAGGTTAATAAAATCGTAAAACCATTTGTTTCATGTCGTAATTAAAAATAGAAAGTTTTTCTAAAACTTATTTTTATTTTTCTTAATTCACTTAGACTTAATTTTAAATAATCAAATCAAGAGTCTCAAATAATCAATTCAGGGTTTTGATTTTTCCAAATCATGATATCGATTTTCAAATGAAAAGATGAACAATTCATATACTTTTCAATTTATAAGCATAACATGGCTTCGATTTACCCCAAATCACGTTATGTTACAAGTTCAACTTATCGATCCTTTTACGCGTTAATTGATCTATTTAATATCATTCAAATCTTAAGTTTTTAATCATAACAACTCTTCTGCAAAGTCTCAATTTGATGCTCATCTATGCAAATCTCAATTTCAACAGTAGCACTGGTCCGTACGATTCAAAGATTTCAATTTTGATTCAAGATAAACTTTAATATTTTGGTCTTTTACATCACTTTTAGTGATTTATGTTTTTGTTTATAAAAGCATGAAAGTTTGATTTAGTTTTAATTGATGTAAGCATGAAACTGATTTATGTTTTTGGTCAACAAAAATAGAAAATTGCATGAATGGTTCATATGGCTTAATCAAATTGCATGTTTTGTTGCTAGAATTTAAAAATTACAAATATAGTTTTAAATTTTATGTAATCATTGTATGTTTGGTCCCTAGCACCGATTCAAGCTCCATATTGCATTATCTCGAGGTACAAGTAGACAATTGCAATTATTAATATTAAACAATAACGGTAAAAATACAAACAAAAAATCAAATTTTGTATACAAAGAAGTTTAGGAATGTTTATAAATGTTCTCATGTTTAATATAATTTATTTATTAATTATCTAAAATTTTTATTTATAAGTTCATTTCATATAATATTCTACACTATTCAAATTTATAAGCACTAATAAAGAAAACTACTAATGTTATATATAGATGATTTCAAAAAATCAAATATAAAAATCGATATACAAAGTATTAACAATAATATCATGACTTTCCCGTATGTATTACACTGGTCTTTAATTTAGTTACTAATATGTACACTGTATTTTATTTCATTACCACGAGCATGTTTTCTATTTTGTCCGACGAATAAATTATTTTTATAGTAGCTAACTCAAAATCACGTCTGATTTTAAAAGAACAATGCTCGTTGCCCATCCTGAAACCATATATCTCAAAACAATAACACATCTATCAAAAACTATGTTTCCATGATAACTTGTTAGTTGTTCATTACCAGTTAGAATATATATTGTTTTATTCGCCAATAACTAATAATATGATGTTTAGTGTGGTGTTTTAAATACTTAAAAGTGTAAACTCGGAAAAATTAATTTTAAAGAAAAACATTCCATTTAAAATATAAAATAAATAACTAATATAATAACATTTTTTGAAATGCATACATGCGAACACAAGAACCAAACATATATATATATATGTTAACATTACTTTCGTGAACACGCACAAACATTAGGTCATAACAAATATCAACATGTGTGTTCAAAATTATTTGAATATATTACGTAGGAACTCGTAAATTTCCTTCAATTCCATAGCTTTTCTTATGCACAAAATGCAATCATGGACTGATCGATTGACGCATTTTTATCCATTTTGTACACAAATTTCTGGCATACTTTAAAAGTGTTGAGATATACTCATTATTTTATTAGACTACTTTTTTAATCCAAAATTTTAAAAACACTAAGATTTTAAAAATAATTTTATTATTTTATTACATAACTAAAGAACCTAGATATACATATTTTCAGTCATACTTTTTTCTTAAGCATTATTTTATAATTTTTAACTATACATAACTAACTATTTAACATGGAGTTTTAAGCTAGTATATGTACATAGATATAGTCACATAGAAAAGAAAAAGGGTTTTTCTGATAACACAATTGAGTATTTAAAGAACGATGGTCATCAAAAAGATTTTAGATTAATAAATCCCAACATGGCCAATGTCCATGATTCACGGAGGAAGTCCCAGCTGAGATACATAGAATAATATCAAGAGCTATCACATGGAATTAATATACTTAATCAAGAGCATAAGAAATTGTCAAGCTTTCCCATATACACCAATTACAATTATTTGACAATAAAATTAAGACGGCACAATCTGCTGAACTAACGGCGTAACAAACAAAAAACATGACAAACACCATTGAAGCCACTTTGACCAAGAGCAAACAGGACAAACGATTAGGGTTTAAAATTTAATATTCGAATTTCATCAAAAATTAAGGATAGTTAATTTTACATCGAAATTTATATATGAAAATCGAATATATATGGATACAGATATTGAAGCAAACATTTGAAAGCTAAGAAAATTAAAATAATTTGTATATTTAATTATATTTGTCTTTTAAGTGTAACAAATATAATAAATATTATATTTCGCAAAGGATGGGAAAACAAGGGTGAAAGGAAACTAACCGAGCTATCATGATTAGATAAAAAACAAGTTAATTTAAGAATTTAAATACCTATAACTAATACGGGTGAGCAATGTTGTCTTCATATGCCTAGGAATTGAAGGAAAATGTAAAGCTTTATACCTAAGAAACTAAAACACGAATAAAAAATACGGAAAATAAAATTTGTTTGGATTTTTATTCAAAAAGCAATATGAATTAAAAGCATAAAATTAAGAAAGAATCAAACTTGATTATAGGTTCTGAAACAATAGTAAAAAAGTCAATCACTTTCAAGCTTCAACTTTAAAGGTACAAATATATTAAATAAAAATTGATTAGAAATCACATAGACATGACTTTGTAAAATCATTTAATTAAAGTGATACTTATGATACAAACTTTCAAGATTCGCTAATTCACACAATTACCAGTCCATATACATCAAGTATTCACACACACATCAAACTGTTCACGATACAAGAAAACAAAACGCGAAATAATAGAATGTAAACTTTTAAACATAAACGAATCATATAAATTTAATCAAAATATACAATTGAATTCTTGTGTCAAAAGAAAACAAACCAAAAACACAATTCAAACTAAACCTATTGCTTCACTTATAAGAACTATCTAATAGAAAGTGATTACGAAAGATTTAGCCGCTCATCGACATGATTCAATCTTCAAAATTTGAATGGATATTGTTGGAGCTTGATCCTGGATGAGTTCATGGCGAAAAACACACTCAAAATCATCTTGTATTCATTCAAAATTGCAGGTGGGAGGTTGGGTCGAAACCCTAGGTTTTTATCTTTAAATAATGCTAAAAATCCCAAAAAAAACTGGATTTTGTTGGGCACCGACGCATAGTGCACAGGGGGGACATGGTACCCAAGGGTCTTGATTTTTTTAGATATCAAGGCACTATACACCGTGAACATTGGAGTGGAAAATAATTAAAACATTCATCCGATAACATGAATTATGAATTTTAAACATTAGCTTAAAAGGAAACATTTTTGACTCAAGATAAAACATTAATCAAAAACAAGAGTGTCAATCTTCATATGCCTAATAGCTTCCTTTCCCTGCCAACCTTTGCTTCCACCATTTCCTTCCAACTAATATGGATACAAAGTCAGCATTGCCAAGTGATTCAAGTTTTTTATAACATCTAGAAAAGTTACTTTCTTTTCATTTAATGAACACACAATAGACATTGATTTCGGTCATACAGTATCATAACATCCTTTATCATGTTCATTATGTTTATTATGTTCATTTCATTCACTATCTTTTCTCTTTTAATAACTCTATTTACATAAAGTCCTAGACATATATTGACAATTAATGTCAACACATCTTAGTGCCATTGATCATGGTTAGTTAAACTCCTGGCATAGGAGACAACGAATGTCAAGCATACTAGTACATAGCCTCATGGTTAGCTAAACCTTAACAATTGAAGCACACTACAAGGCACATAGCCAGTTGATGAATAAAGATCCTTTCCATTCATTTGAATCAGATGAGTGAAGTCTATTCAAGTGCTTGCAAGACTTTTTATTTTGCGCCCGTGTAACATTCATTAAGTTCCATTGTCATTACTCTTCATTCGTTAATGTTCCACTTTGTTATATATAATACTTTTTAGAATATTATATATTTCATCCTATAATAGGTAACATCAAATAACATTTAAATAAAGTATGACTTACAAGACTAAATAACATCAGTCAACTCCTAGTCAACACTTAATTGGAATGTTAATGAAATATTCTAAGTGTCACCCAATGCAAGCAACAACACACAATACGGGTAACAGTACACCAATGCCTGTGACCTACTGAATGCGGTCGATAATGAATAGATGGATCAATGCAGAAGAAACAACCCCATGTTGGTTAGACTAGAAGTCAACACGAGAACTATCATGAATGCGGGTAAAAACACTCAATACGAGTAACTCAGTCCTATGCAGACGGTCGTCAATGCAAGTCATACTGAGTGAATACGGGTGAGTTAATATCAATATGGATGAGTAAATGTATAATGTAGGTAGGTTAAGATGGAATGTTTGCCAAGGTAACCATATTAAGGTATCAGTACCTAGTGCAGGTGAAGAAAACACTTGGTTAATACGGGAAACATTAGTGAATGAAGGTGCTATCAGCCAATGCGGATGAGTAAACCTTCTGCCCACTGTCATTCTTGTTAGATCTAGAGAGAATAGGTTTAGATCAATTTGTATAGGCTTAGAACTTTAATCAATTCTTGTAATAAATGATTGTAACTGACTATCAGTATATATATGCATTAAGTATATAGGTTAACCCATATATATGTGTTACTTAATGTGTATGATGACAGGCAAAAACAATATACTTGGTGAATTCTTGTAATTTGCTAAGTGTAAGAAACATCTACGGATGAACAACTTTGTTAATCCGTAGATATGTTTCTTACAAGATTTCCATGAATGAACATCAGTATCCACATGATCTTAAGTGAAGACTCCTGCGGAAGTACAAACTCCTACGGAAGAACAGAGTTCCTACGGAAGACAAGATTCCTACGGCAGAACAAGAGTTCCAGCGGAAGACAAGATTCCTACGGAAAACGAAGACACTTGTATGAATTTGACAAGTTCAACAAGTTTGACAAGTTCAACAAGTCAACCAGTCAATTTCAAATCCCAAGAGATCTGGTGTTTCCTTAACTGACTCATAATTACCTATAAATATGAGTCCTAGGTTTCACATCAAAGTAGAGAACACAATAAGCAATATTGCGGCAGACACACATCACATGACCAATCAAACCCTAGCCGCCGTCACATCATCAACAACAATACGTTTGAAGAATCATTGTTCATAGCATTCTTGATTATTCTTTTGTAATCATTATTCAGTATTAATGAAATACATTTGAATTAATTCGTGTCTGCTTATTTATTACGTATATATAATTGTGTTCACATAACAAGCTTTTAAGTAGTTGATATTAAAATTAAAAATAATTAAACAACAGTTAATGATTATTCCGCATTCATTGACGTGTCTTTATTTAATACTGATAATTCCTGATTGCGATCTTTGGATTCACAGGTGGTATCAGAGCCAAGTGCTCATTGATTTAGATCGATTGATCTATCAGTATTAAAATTGTTTAATTGGCTTTTTGGTTAATCAATTAAAACCGTGATTTATCTTTCGGCAAGCACTGTTACATTGCTTGATTAATTTAGATCTCTATTCACACTAATTTAATAGTAGATCTGAGTTATTGATAGATTAGTTCACAGTAACAGTTATAGTTGAATTCATAAAATTTAACTAAAATGAGTACCTTTGGTGGATCATACCAACCTCTAAAGTTGGAAACAAAGGCTGATTTCAAATCCTGGAAAATCAAGTTCAGGAATCATGTAAACTACACTGATTCTGACTTATGGGAATCAATAACTGAAGGTCCTTATATTCCACCCACCCTTGGGCCGGATTATAATGATAAAAATCAACCCATAAGTACTAAAGATCTGTCACCTGATGATGTCAAAAAGGTCAAAGTTGATATCAAAGCATACAGTCAGTTAAGTATGGCTTTGCCTAAAGAGATCTTAATCAGGTGTGAGAACTATGAAACAGCTAATTCCTTGTAGAAGATACTTCATACACTCTGTGAAGGGAGTGATGAAATCAGAAGTATTAGGAAAGACACCCTCAGATCATAATATGAAAACTTTCATCATATTGAGGGTGAATCAATTCCTCAACAACTCCACAGATTCATGGAACTGATAACTGAGATGAACATCTTAGAGTTGAAGTACACTAATAAGGAATTAAACAAAAAGATGCTCCATACTTTGCATGAAAGTTGGAAGCAAACTGTGTCCATGTTCAAGAACACTATGGATCTCAAATCAACCGGTTTAGATACACTGGTTGCCTAAGTGGAGGCTCTTGAAATGGATGAAAATCAAGAAACAAGAGTGTGAGAACCCATGTCTCACCCTATCATTTTAAAGAAACAAAAAGTGCAAGAAATGCCTTTATTTCTAACAATGATAGTGAGAACTCTTGTACTTTGAGTGATGATGAAGAGGAAGTGAGCTTCTATGCATCAAAGCCTTCAAAGAAATCATCTCAAAGTAAACATGGAAAGGACAAAGGAAGAATTGTTGACAGAAGAGATACATCTACAGCTCCAGCAAAGTCCTCACAACAGAACAATCAATCAGAACCAATCCCTGTGATATTAGATTCTGAAGAACAAAAAGCAGCTTTTGCAGCTTTTAGTTCAAGTTTTCAAGCTTACCTGGGAAGTTCTCTAACATCAGCAAATATTTTCGTGCAAGACTTAGAAGAACTACATCCTGATGTAGTTGAGGAGATGGATCTCCAATGGCAAATGGCAATGATTGCATATAGAGCCAAGCAATATCTCAGAAGAAACAAAAACTTGGCTGAAGCAAGAAAAACATCAAAGATTGGTGTTGACAAGTCGAAGGTAAGATGCTTCAAGTGCAATCTCTATAGACATTTCTCTAGAGAATGCAATTGTTGGAGCATATATTGTCATATATAGTGTGTCCGTCGCTTGACGAATAGTCTAGGCTTAATGTTATACACCTTGTAAACACATGAAACTGGGTCATTCGCAGGAGCATATGTGAATGAGACTCAGTCGTACGACTGATCCATGCTAATGGACCAGTCGTGCGACTGAGAGATGCGATTGGGGCATTCGTAAGACTGAACCATAAGAATGGTCCAGTCGTACGATTGAACCAGACGCATGGTCCAGTCATACGATTGAACCATACGCATGGTCCACTCGCACGAATGGGCCCAGTCGCATCTAATATGGGCCGAAGCCTATATATACCAGTTTCATTGTGTAGAAACCTAAGGGTTTTGGAGAGGGAGTCTGCCCGGGGCCTAGGTGCTGCCGGATAAGAGGGAGATCATGCTCGATCTCCCCTTGCCAAGAGTCTTGATTCTTAAGTTGTAACGAGCTTAAAATCGTTAGGTTTATCAATAAAATCATTCGATTATTGTTCATACTATTGTTTGACTTTTGGTTTTGATTGTTTATCCTTCCGTCAAGAACACGCTCGGATGTTTACCGATCCAGTGACTTCACAATACCACTTGTTAGGACCGTGTACGTACGGAATACTAACTGATTCAAACGTGAAACCAGATCAAATAGTGCGGAATCCTATTTGATTGGCGATCCAATCAGTGAGAACGTTAATATGATCAAAACTAACGATGAGAATATTTTAAGAATTGATTAGAATCGATCAAAAACGTTCTATGAAGTTGGAAGGGACTCTCTGGACGAATAGGAACGGCTAGGGTTGATAATTCTCGAAGTGTTACTTTTTTCCACGAATTAAGTGGTATTTATAGGTTACAGCTTTCATTCGTACGACTGAGCCAAGCGACTGGCTCAGTCGTGCGACTGAGTCAGTCTTATGACTCAATCGTGCGATTAATCTAATCACCTGGTTCAGTCGTGCGATTGGCCCATTCGCATGGTCCAGTCATGCGACTGAATCAGAATACTTAGCTAAACACATTCTTAAACCTTAAATGATTCAGAACATGTCTAACAACTCTATAACCTATATAACATGTTCATATATGCGTGTAACCACAAACACTATTAATAGATATGACATTAAACAATCAATCAACCATTCACTAAAGAGTTTCTCATTATATTGATCAAACATTACATATGTGTTACAAGAAGAAAGTTTATTACATTTACGTTCACTAGACTAGAACTGGGGACATGTGTATCAACAAACTCCCCCTTGGACCTAGTTCTATCTATACTTTGACTTCCTTCTTGAACTCTTCAAATCTCTTCATCTTTTCCTCTTTAGAAACCCCGGCATGGATATTAAGCGCAAAGCATAGACGTATGATATGCTGAAACTGTAGTGCTTGCACTATATCCTGCGTGTCAAAAAATAGTGGCCACTTGTATAGCGTATAAACATCAGAAGCTGACAAATTTATAAGCCACATGGGGTCAAACACCCTTATTGTGTCCATCGATCCTTCCCTATCCAAACCGATGACTGCCTCTCCCTAGCGCCAATCATAATACCACCACTTAAAGTGTGGGGTAAAGTCCTGTGGCATCTCCCTCAGAGGAATTCTGGACATAGTACGCGGAGGGCGCCACTTCAGGACTATCTTAGGTAAACCTGTGATGAGACTTACTTCAGACCTTCTGATGTAACGTGTGGCATGCTGTGGTCTGAAGTTTACCCATCTCGTCCTATACTCCTTTTCAGGGCAGCCTCAAACCAGCCTGACATTTTCTTCGGATCAACATATAGTAACTTCAGGCGTGCCAGCTGGTTGAGCTCAAACCCAGGGAGAGTCTTCAGATCATGAGGGAATCAAAAGTACTCGATTCCCCTCTCCCTTTTTACTGCATATACTCCGAGGTCATCAAAATAAGCCCAAGCAATTATTTTCCCTGACACCTTCATGTTTTTCTTGACTTTGTAAAGTTTGGTGTAGGTACTTTGTGTTACTGTAGTACGTTGAGCTCGGACCTCGGCGAAGCAAGCCGCCCATTCAGCCTTTCGGATATCTACATCAGCATCCGAGGCTTGGGCTTGGCTTGTCGAAGCTTCTGCTCCCTTCTCTTTCTCACTGAGTTAACCCAGAATATCACTGCCGAGAGTGTTTACCAGATCAGGAAACACATTGCCCTCTCGGTCAGTGTATTCTGGATAGTGCTGATCTGTGATGTCTTCAATTTCTATTTCTTCAACATCATTTAGCTCATCATCATCAGCATCATCAAAAGTTGGAGCATCTTTGACAATTTTGTCTGGATTTAGATGAAATATTTCAGCAAGCTGCTCATCAGTAAGGTCGTGAATTATTTCTCCTTCTTCAGGAGTATAACTCACCGACCTTCTGACAATCCCCTGCAGATCAAGAATCATTGTAAGTTGAGACTTGATCTGCTGGAGTGGAGCAACATCATGCTCATCTTGCTGAAATCCCTTATCTGTTTAGAGTCAACATGTAGAGTAGCAGTCATTAGTATGAAATCAAGTTAAATAAACATTAATCATTAAATAGTTAAATGAGTTTCATATACATTAAAAGAAGAATCAAGTACAAAAGTTTAATAACAAAACATCTAATCAATACTTTTGTCCTGGATCCTGGCTGGGTCGTCTACAGATGGGGAGGTCGGCGGGGCAGCAGCTGATGCTCCCGGATCTTGTCTTCTCTTAGTTCGCCGCTCATGATCAGGGGCAGAGGCAGATGCAGCTGCATCCCCTTCATCGTTATCACCATCTTTTCTTTTATCCGTGTCATCACCTCCCTCATCATCATTATCACTATCATCATCACTATCATCATCTTCATAATCCTCCTCATCATCATCGCCATCTTCATCTCCTTCATCAATCTTTAGTGGCTCGTCCTGTGACCCCTTTAACTTAAGCAGGATATTCTTCTTAGCCTCCTCCAACTCCTCGATCTTCTTAGACGACATAACATTTTGCTCCTGGAGCTGGGAGATCTGTTCAGCTTGAGAAGCATTTTGCTCCTCAAGCTGACGAAGCCCTGCTGTCTTTTCTTCGTCCGCAGCCCACAACTTCAGCACCATTCTATTTAGTGCTGCGAGCTGTTCCTCCACTCTAATAGGGGGAATTTGTTGGAGCATATATTGTCATATATAGTGTGTCCGTCGCTTGACGAATAGTCTAGGCTTAATGTTATAAACCTTGTAAACACATGAAACTGGGTCATTCGCAGGAGCATATGTGAATGAGACTCAGTCGTACGACTGAGCCATGCTAATGGACCAGTCGTCCGACTGAGAGATGCGATTGGGGCATTCGTAAGACTGAACCATAAGAATGGTCCAGTCGTACGATTGAACCATACGCATGGTCCAGTCGTACGATTGAACCATACGCATGGTCCAATCGCACGAATGGGCCCAGTCGCATCTAATATGGGCCGAAGCCTATATATACCAGTTGTGTAGAAACCTAAGGGTTTTGGAGAGGGAGTCTGCCCGAGGCCTAGGTGCTGCCGGATGAGAAGGGAGAATGCAATCAACAATCAAATCCGGACACGAGACAACATCAGCAGCCTCAGTCTCATCAACATCAATCTTATCAACAATCAACTTCTCAAAGATCTTTCAGACAACCTCAGCTAACAAGTTCATCCCCACCAGCCACAAATGAATCAGCATGACCTAGTAATTTAAAGGAGTCAGGACTGATCATACTGCAAGATGGAACATGTGACTGGAGTATGTATGAGAAGGAAGTCTTGGAAGAGAATCAATCATTGATGGATCATATGGAAAACAAAGTTCCACCAATGGCTAGAGAGGTAAGAGAAAGATTATATTCATCAGTATGTGTAGAGGAAGTTGAAAGATATGGAGTCCATGCTCAACAATTGGCTAATAAAGTAAAAGAAACAATGATTTTGAATGAATCACATGTAAGAGAACATAAATTGTATCAAATCAAAATTAACTCTTTGCAAAAGGATTTAGAAAAATTTGTTTTGGAAAACTACAGCTTAAAAGCCCAAGTTGAGCATCTGACCACTTCCTTAACCAAATCCATGGCTGATCATGCATCAACTGAAGTGAAACTTCAGAAGTTTCAACTTTCATCTCAGCAATATGAGAAGTTGTTAAATTCTCATATTGAATCAAAGAACAGGTATGGGTTGGGATATAATGCGGTTGCCCTCCAATAAATGATAACTACACAACTCATCCTGAAACAATGACCAACACATTGTCAAATCATTTTATGCCAAGCACCAAGTTTGAAACAAAATCTAATCAGACAAACACTAACAATGAAGCTGAGGTGAGTGAAACTGAGTCTTCTAAATCAGAAAATTTTAAACATAATGACTCAAAATTTTACTATGATAAATGTGATGACTTGGATGATTCTGATGAACATGATGATGATCAACTGAACATCGGTAGGAATGTTCCTATTGAGAATGTTCTCCAAAAGTGCTTGAAGAATCAAAACTGCAATATCCTCCAAAGCAAAGAAACATGCTGAAGACTATCTGCAAGAGGATTGCTAAACTAAATGAAGGACTTCAAGAACTAAATCTTTATAAAAGTCCTCAAAAGATGTTGTTAAGTGCGGATCAAGTGTGGAGGTACCTTTATCCAACGTAGATAAAGGTAAGAAGAAACAAGGAGCAGCTAAGCAGCGAAAAGTAGTTCAGTAGAAGATCCGCGGAAGGCAAAATCTGCTGAATCCGTAGAACATCTATGGAAAACAAAAACCAAATCTACGGAAGAGGCACCAAAGAAAGAAACTACCAACAAACATAATCAGAAAGTGTTGGATCTCAAGCAACAAAAGTCATCAAAAGTTAAACAAGAATCAGTTGATAGTGCTCCTAGCAAATGCAAGAACAAATCAAGTGCTCCATTGGAAAAGGAGTTGAAGACTCATAAGCTTAATAAGAAAAAGAAGATAGTTGAGTCTGAAGGGAATTATGACGAAATGTATTACAAATGGTGTGATATGAAAAATCACAATACTGATGATTGCTACTTCAGTAGTTATTGTTCCATTTGCAATATGAATAACCACATGACTTCTGATTGCTACTTCAACAAACACTATGCAATCTGCAACAAAAATAATCATTCAACTCAGGAATGTTATTTTAACGAAAAAAACAAGACAAAGAGCACAAAGAAGTCAAAAGCTGAACTATCTGAATCAGACTCTCAATCTACTGACAGTTAAGAAGATTCAAAGCCAAAGAAAGTGCAACTAAAACAAAAGTACAACCCAAAACAGAAATCATCTGCTGAGGACAAACTTTTGAAGAAAAGATCATCAAATCAATCCATTACACCTCACAAAAAGGTAGAGTTGACTGACAAGAAGTCAAGTGTTGCTGATAATTTCTTTGATAATTTTGAAAAGAAAACACCCGTCCCTCAATCAAAACTAAGAGATGATGAAACTTTCACAAATCAAGGTTCATCTTCAAAATCAAAATATCATCCAAAGAAAGACCAGGTGAAGGAAGAAGAAATTGAGAAACAAGACTCAAAATTAACTACCTCATCTTCAACAGAAACATCTTCACCACCACAAACTCAAAATGAATCAATTAAGCCTGAAATTAATATTGAAACTTCAAGACTGATTCATGATGGAGTAACAATTTTAGACACTGCTGGCAAACCCAAGACAATTAAGGCTTGGGTTGTCAATTCTAATTGATTTCTTTATTTTTGCAGGAACAATCATGGAGAGCTGACAACAAATGGTATGTTGACAGTGGTTGTTCCAGGCATATGACAGGAAACTGTTCTCTTCTTCATGACTTCAAGCATAAGAATGCCACATATATGGAATTTGGTGGGGATAAGAAGGGAGGTAAAATAGTTGGTGAAGGACAGTAACTAATGGTGTGCTCAAATTTGAGAAAGTAAATTATTGTGAAAATTGCAGTATAATTTATTAAGTGTGTCTCAAATTTGTGATCAAAATTATACAACATTATTTGATAACACTAATTGCTACATTCTTAAGCCAGGTTTTTCAGTTCCAGAAGAATGGATCCTTCTTAAAGCATCAAGAAAATGAAACACATATGTTTTGGATATGAACAACACAACACTCACAAGCCATGAAACATTCCTGCTATCTAAGTCTTTAAAAGATGAATCTCAATTGTTGCATAGAAGGCTTGTTCATTCCAGCATGAAGAATATGAATAAATTGGTAAAAAATGACTTAGTCATTGGACTACCAAAGAAAGAGTTTTATTGTTCAAATCATTGTTCTTCATGTTATAAAGGAAAACAACATAGAGTGTCTCAAAACAAACAAACAAACAAACATACCCAGTGTATCCCGCTGAAGAGCAGGGTCTGGGAGGGGTATGTGGTGGCAAGTCTTTCCTCTATCCTGAAAGATAGAGAGACCGCTTCCGAAGAGACCCCCGACTCGTTAGCAAAGGCAGTAACTATAAAAAGCGGCATGTAACACCCAAAAAGGGTAGATGACAAAAACTACACCTCACGCGGGGGGTCCCGCCACATGTCACCGTATACCCTTCCCACCCACAAAACCCACTAAAAGTCCTTAATTTTGATTCTACGCCTCCACTCACTCCTATCCTCGATCATGTGCTCAGAAGGTGCAAGTCCATCATATCTCGCCTAATAATCTCATCCCAAGTCAACCTAGGTCTACCTCTACTCCTCCTACCCTCTACGTTGATATTCTCTACTGTTCTAACAAGTGCTGCTATCGTTTTCCTCTTCACGTGCCCAAACATCTTAATCATAAATCCAAAATTATCAATACTAACACTACACCACTCAAATTGCTTCACATGGACTTTTTTGGTCCAACCAACGTCATGAGCATTGGAAAAAGGCAATATTGTTTAGTGATAGTAGATGATTTCACTAGATTCACTTGGGTCTTCTTCTTAAAACAAAAGAGTGAAACATTTGAAACATTAATGGATTTTGTGATCAAGATTGAGAATCAACTTAATTTAAAAGTTAAGATTTTCAGGAGTGATAATGGTATAGAATTTGTTAATGCTAATTTAGATTCTTTTGCAGGAATAAAGGCATTGCAAGGCAATCTAGTGCCCCTAGAACTCCACAACAAAATGGAGTTACGGAAAGAAGAAACAGAACTCTCATTGAAGCAGCAAGAACAATGCTAGCTGACTCTCAGTTGCCTATTACATTCTAGGCTGAAGCTGTGAATACGCATGCAATGTTCAAAACATGATCTTAATTGTCAAAGAGCATAATAAAACACCTTATGAGATTTTATTTAAAAGAAAACCTTACATAGGATACCTTAGAGCTTTTGGGTGTCATGTATCTGTGTTAAACACAAAGGAACAATTAGGAAAATTTTCTGAGAAAGCCTATGATGGTTTCTTTGTTGGATATTCTTCAACATCTAAATCATATAGGATTTACATTCCACAATATAACATTATGGAAGAAACTCCTAATGTTTCATTTGATGAATCCGTATTTACCACATCTGTAAAAGGATTATCATGGTTGTTTGATATAGATGCATTAACATATTTATTTAACTCTGGGTATTTGATCAATGCAGGTTCTGCTGATAGATGTTATCCATTTGTTCCTCCAAGTTTGAATGAAGTATCACTATCAACTGATCCTCCAAGACCACAAACCTCAAGTATCATGAATCAAGAAACAAATAATATACCAAGTCAGCAAAATGAAGATATATCTGGAGATGGCAATCCTCCATCAGCAGTTCATGATAATGCATCATGTTGGATCATGATAAGGCTGGTGCAACCAAATTCACTTCATAGTCACTTTTGGTACTACATTAAAGGGCTTCCGAAGCCAAGCAAGAGATCTTCCGAGAGTCTAAAGAACAACAGCTGAAGACATCTTCCAAAGGCAAAAGCTGAAGTCAACTACTGAAGACAACAACTGAAGCCAACAGCTGAAGATATCTTCCGAAGACAAAGTCTGATGAAAAAGCTGAAGACAAAGTCTGAAAGCTTCCGAAGACAAAGTCTGATGAAAGAGCTGAAGACAAAGTCTGATGAAAGAGCTGAAGACAAAGTCTGCTTCCGAAGACAAAGAAGACTCCAAGCTTCGGAAGAAGCAGTCTTCCGAAGTATAAGTGCCTTCGGAAGAAGTTTTACTTCCGAAGCACTTTATCCTTCGGAAGACAATGCTAAGTTCAGCAGATAAAAGTATGGTCCTTGTCAGTCCGCATGCGGACCTCTGACACAGCATGGGTTTATCCTCGAAAGCCATGTTGTTGACCATACTTTATTCTACTGCTCACCTTTTGATGATAGTACATGTTACCAACTTTAGTTGGCAGCATGGGTAAGTCAGGGACATGTCCTGACTACCCACTCTCAGGCAAAATGTCTGAAAGACCTCACCTAGAGTCTTGTAGTATAGATGTATGGTTAGAGGTGTCCAGCTGGAATCAAAGTATTCCCGGCTGTAGGTAGTATTATATATATCTTCTCCCTGTAACTCTTTAGATAAGCGATTTGAGTCCAAGTGTCTTGTAATCCTTTGAGTTGAGAAGCAATATATAAAAGTACCTTGAAAATTACTTGCTGTGTTAATTTCTTACTGCTTGTTACTTGGTATATTGTGATCAACTCTTCCTAAAGACTGCTTGCCGAGTGTTGATTCACAGTGAGTGAGAGAAAAACCCACCCGAAATCGATCCTGCAATTGGTATCAGAGCTCCAGGCTCTTGATTGTGAGATCTTACCATCCTAATCAACCTGTTTTCACTCCTCACCATAATCCACTCACTCAAATGGCCGCTCTCTCCAAGGCTGATATGGAAACTGGTACCTTGACCAAGTCCCCATGATCACCCCTGAAGACTTTGACACATAGTGTATCAGGATGGAAGGCTTCATCAAGTGTCAAGATTCAAGGATGTGGGACTCCATTGTCAATGGTCCTTTCATACCAAGCACTACATCTGCCACTGGTAATCGCATCATTCCAAAAGATGTTGATGATTACTCAGAGGAAGATAGGAAGAGAATAGAGCTAGATCAAAGGGCTATGACTTGTCTCCAAACTGCTCTTCCCAACTCCGTCTACAGACGCTTCAAGAAGTGCAAGACTGCTAAAGATTTATGGGAAGCTTTGAAGCTAATGTATGAGGGATCCAAGGAAACTCAAGAGAACAAGAAGGATCTCTTGAAGCAGCAGTTTGAGAACTTTACTTTCAAGGCTGGTGAGACCTTGACTCAACAATACTTCAGGTATGTTGAGCTAGTAGATACTCTGGCGGATATTGGAGTAGCTCTTGAGAACAGAGACATAGTTAGGAAGTTCATGTCTTCTCTTCCTAAGCTATGGACTCACTACTGTGTTGTCATCAAGAGAACTTCGGACCTTAAGACTCTTTCTCTTACAGAGTTGTATGGTATCCTAAGTGCATTTCAGATGGAGATGAACATGCAGAACTCCTCTGATCACTCCAATAACCAACTGAGTTCAGCCCTTCATGTGGTTGAAAGGGAAAGCATAGAACCACAGCATCCCTTGCTATGCTACCCTGACAACTCACATACTGGACCCTTCATTACTCTACCTGAGACTCCAAAGTCTCAAAAGGTTCAACACAACTCCTTTCAGGATAGTTGTGCCTTTGTCTCTGGAAGTGGACACTCTGGTGATTTTCAATACTGCTTTGATGATCTTGAGTGCTTCAATCCAGATGATGTGGAGTACATGGACATTGTCCAGCAGATGGCTCTTTTAACTTACAGAGCGAAGAAGTTCTTCAAGAGAACTGGAAGGCAATTCCCTCAAAACCCAGTCAACAGCAAGTTTGGGTTTGATAAGAGCAAAGCAAGGTGCTACAACTGCAACCAACTTGGTCACTTTGCTAGGGAATGCAAGGCTCCCAAGAACAACCCGGGAACCCCACAGGCCTCCACACATCCCACTGCCCCAAGCATGAAGAAAAGTCAACTGAAACAGCTGCTGTTGCTCAGGAAGTTGACTGGAGCTTCATGGTACAGGATGTGACTCCCGCTCAAGCACTCATGGCCGGAACAGATGATGATCAGGTATATGAACATCTTTGTACTGCTGCCTGTATTGCTAAAGTTAAACTATATAAGGATTACATTTCGGAAATCAGATCTGAGGTTGAGTCTTTAAATGTGCTAAAATCTGACTTTAAAAGAGCTGAATCTGACTATCAAAAGAAAATTGATGAGTTAGAGAAAACTGTGTCTCTTTTGAAACATGAAAAGACTAACTACAAGACTCAAATCAAAGATCTGATCTCCAAACTTTCTGAAGTTCAAGCCCAGTTAGTCACAGCTGAGGCTCAGGCCAGGAAGCAAGCTATTGCTGAGCAAAGCTTCCAAACTATTCTTGCATCAACCTCTCATTCCAAAATGTTTTATCAAAACAAAGAAGGGTTGGGAACCAGTGAAATAGCTCTACCACACTCTTATGAGTCTATAAGACTACCTAGATGTGGTACTGAAGAGCAAGAGGTTCCAACTGCTGACCCTTCTCCATTGGAACTAGAGGATGAAGCAAAATAGTGGCCTCCACAGGGGAGAAACAGGAGGATACACCCATCTCCACCTGTAATGACCAAATCCTGACCACCAAGGCAAGAAGAAGCAGAGCTAAAGCTGCTAGAAGGACTGCTAAGAAGGTTGCAGAGTCCAAGCTTAAGTTTGACCCTAAGCAAAAGGGTGTCTTCATTTCTGCCGGATTTCAAGTGGTAGGTACTCCTGATTCAGGAAAGGAGTGTAGTACCAGCACTCCTGTCCTACTGAAGGATCAGAAGTTGAAAGGGAAAGTTGCTGATGAAGAGAAGAAACCCAAGAAACAGCAACCGCAAGTTCCCAGAAGACTAACATTGCATGCATAATGTGTGGTCTGCACAACCACATGGCTAAAGATTGTTACTACAATCCAGCAAGCACACATTATGCAAATAATGTTCGAAAAGAAGTAGTCAGAGAAGGTTTCTTAGTTGGACCACTTCAAAAGGTCCAAATGATGAAAAAGGGAAAGTTGGTCTCGAAAGCCAAGTTGCTTTCGGAAGAAACTGCTTCTTCCGAGGGAAAGTGGCTTCGGAAGCCAAACCTTCTAAGGTTCGGAAGAACAAGAAGGCTCCCTTGAAACCATCTCAGAAGAAGACTACTTCGGAAGAAAAGGTGGTGAAGGCTTCTTCCGAAAAGAGAGAAGCTTCGGAAGAAGACCATGCTGCAAAGCTTCAACAAGCTCATCCTCAAAGATCAACCAAAGGATGGATTGGAAGATCAAGGAAGATGCTGCAGCCCAGACCTCTTCTTCAACAATGACCTCTATTGAACCCCATTGCATATCTTTCGGTTCAATTATGTCACTATCTTTGGAAGGGCCCGAGACCTGCAAGGCTTGGGCTTCCAAACAAAACTAACCATCTCATCTTATGTGCAGGGACATCCATTTGACAAGAACACAACATCTGGATTGTAGATAGTGGATGCTCCAGGCACATGACAGGGAACAGATCTCTCCTTCACAATTCCAGAACTTTGATGGAGGGCCTGTCCAATTTGGAGGTGAGGCCGGAGGATATATTTCGGGCAGAGGAAGTATATCCAATGGCAGAATAAACATTGACAAAGTTCACTTTGTCAAACAGCTTGAACACAATCTGTTAAGTGTTTCTCAATTCTGTGACCAGAAGCATCAAATGCTTTTCACAGAACATGAGTGCATTATCCTCAGACCAGGGATGACAATTCCTCCGGAATTGGTGCTTCTCAGATCTCCCAGGAAAGGGGATATGTACAAGCTAGATATGAACAAGGCTTCTCCTATGGGTGAAGTATCATGCTTTCTTTCCAAAGCTGATAGTGATGAGTCAACACTATGGCATAAACGCATGTGTCATGTGAATTTTAAAACAATGAATATTTGTCTAAAAATAACTTGGTACATGGTTTGCCTAAAAAGGAATTTTTCTGCAAAGATAACTGTGTTGCATGCCTGAAAGGGAAACAACACAGATCATCTCATAAATCCAAATGTGTTAACTCTATCACTACTCCATTACACTTATTGCACATGGATCTTTTTGGTCCCACAAGTATAATGAGCATTGGAAGGAAATCATACTGCCTTGTGATCGTTGATGATTTTACAAGATTTACATGGGTATTCTTTTTAAGAAGTAAAGATGAAACTGCTGAAACTTTAAAATCTTTTATTCTTAAAATAGAAAATCAAATTGATCACAAGGTTAAGATTATTAGAAGTGATCAAGGGACTGAGTTTAAGAACTTCGTTCTTGACTCATTCTGTGACTCAAAAGGGATTGCCAGACAATATAGTGCTCCCAGAACTCCTCAACAAAACGGTGTTGCTGAGAGGAGGAACAGGACACTTATTGAGGCTGCTCGGACCATGTTAGCTGATTCAAAGCTGCCTCTAACATTCTGGGCAGAGGCAGTCAGCACTGCATGCTATGTGCAGAACAGGGTTCTTGTAGTTAAGCCCCATGGAAAAACCCCTTATGAGTTATGGAACAAGAGGCCACCGTTCATTGGCTTTCTAAGGTCCTTTGGCTGCAGGTGTACCATACTTAACACAAAGGACAACTTGGCAAAGTTTGCTGAGAAGTCGGATGATGCTATCTTTATTGGATACTCTTCTAGCTCCAAAGCTTATAGAGTATACAATATTAAAATCAACAATTTGAGGAGTCATCCAACATAGTTGTTAATGAGCACACTCCTTGTGTTAGGGGGAATGGACCTGAGTATATTTTGATTTAGAATTGTTTCCAAACTATTCTAAACCATCTTGTGAGAATGTTTCAGCTGGAACAGGTGCTCAACTGATGCAGGACAACTATATGAGCTTCCCAGACCTCTTCCAAATTCTCCAAGAGCTGAAAGGCAACAAGCTTCAACTATTCACAGATCTGACAGTGTAATATCTCAAGAAATAGTGAAGCTTCAACAAGTGAATCACTTGATCAACTCAAAGTTCTTCAGGTGATCCATTACAACACCAGGTTGAGGGAGGTGGTATTCTGAAGGAACAGGCAACTGTTAATACTACTTCACAACCAACCATTGATGATGTTTCTCAATCATTCAATCAGTCCTCATTGAATGACTCTGAAACAGCAGTTGGACAGAGTGATCCAGTTCCTGATCAGAATATGTCTAACTTGGACTTATCTCTGCAACTGGAAGTGATTCCTCGTCTTAGGATTCACAACACTCATCCAACTGAGAACATCATAGGGATGTCTCTGAGGGTGTGAGAACAAAAGACAGACTCATCATGGGAATGTCTGCTTGTACTCATGCTTCTTGTCTCAGATGGAACCAAAGAAGGTAGAAGATGCCTTAAAGGATAGTAGTTGGGTTGAATCGATGCAGGAGGAGCTGCTTCAATTCAGAAGACAAAAGGTCTGGAATCTATGCCCACTACCATCTGGTCAAGTACCCATAGGCACTAAATGGGTATTCAGGAACAAGAAAGATGATAGAGGCTTGATTATCAAAACAAGGCAAGACTAGTAGTTCAAGGATACCCAGGAGGAAGGAATCGATTATACTGATGTCTTTGCACCTGTTGCAAGACTTGAGGCAGTTAGGATCTTCCTTGCTTATGCTGCATCCAAGAACTTCATAGTCTACCAACTTGATGTCAAGTGTGCTTTTCTATATGGGGATATAGATAGGGAAATCTATGTGTGTCAACCTCCAGGATTTGAAGACCCACAGCACCCCAACTATGTGTGCAAACTGGATAAAGCTCTATATGGGCTGCACCAAGCACCTAGGCTGTGGTATGAGACCTTGTCTCAGTTTCTCCTGAAGAATGGATACACTAGAGGTACCATTGACAAGACTCTTTCATCAGAAAGAGTGGAGAAGACATTTTGCTTGTACAAGTCTATGTTGATGACATCATATTTGGTTCTTCAAACGACCAAATGTGCAAGGACTTTGAAAGCATTATGAAGCAGAAGTTTGAGATGAGTTCCATGGGAAAAATGGACTTTTTCCTTGGATCCAGGTGAAACAGATGAAGGAAGGGTTCTTCATAAGTCAATCTAAGTATGTCTCTGACATCTTAGAAAGATTTGAAATGAAGGACTGTAAACCAGCCAAGACACCCATACCCAGAAACCATAATCTTTGCCCTGACCTTGAGGGGGAGGATACTGATCAACATCAGTATAGAGCAATTATTGGTTCTCTGATGTATCTCACTGCGAGTAGACCAGATATCATGTTTGCCACATGCATTTGTGCAAGATATCAGGCTGCTCCGAAGGTGTCTCACCTAGCTGCTGCAAAGAGAATCCTCAGATACCTCAAAGGAGCACCTAAACTAGGTCTCTGGTATCCAAGAAATAGTGATTTCAATCTCTATGGATACTCTGACAGTGACTATGGTGGCTGCAACATTGACAAGAAATCAACATCAGGAGGATGTCAATTTCTTGGTGGAAGGATTATCTCATGGCAATGCAAGAAACAATCCTGTGTCTCTACATCAACTGCTGAAGCTGAATACATTGCTGCTGCTAGCTGCTGTGCTCAACTGCTGTGGATTCAAAATCAGATGTTAGACTATGGATTCAACTTCATGACTACTCCTATCCATATTGACAACAACAGTGCTATCTCCATTACTGAGAATCCGGTGAAGCACTCCAAGACAAAACACATTGATATCAGGTATCATTTCATTAGAGATATTCATGAGAAACAGCTGATAAAGTTAATCAAAGTTGACTCAAATGAACAATATGCTGATTTGTTCACAAAGGCATTTGATGAACAAAGATTTAAGTATCTCATATCAGCAATTGGGATGATAAACATTGAATAACTACCTCTTTTGAAAACCTTTTTAAATGAGTAATGTTTGTGTCAATACAATTTAAGCCCTGTTACAAAAGATCTTTAAATTATTCCAAGTGTAAATTCCTTCCGAAGAGGAACTAACTCTCGGAAGATATTCTTGAATATCTTCCGAAGCCAAATTCCTCAATGGAAATTTTCTTCTCGGAAGAGTTTGTGGTCTCGGAAGAAGCGATTGATTTTATATCAGATCTACTTCCGAAACTTATACAACTCTCCATTCGGAAAGACAACTTTACCTTAGGAAGCAATGCCTTGCTTCGGAAGATAAAGTTCCTTCAAAGGACAATCTTACCTTCGGAACAATATCTGCTTCGGAAGAGAAATTGCCTTCAGAAGAAAATTACCTTCGAAATGTTTTACCTTCGGAAGTTAAGATTTTACTTGTAACGGATATCTTTTGGGCCCCACTCTGTAAAAAGTAAAAAAAAAAATTTTGTACTTGATGGTCAGATTATTTAAAATTATCCTTGCCGCCAACATCATTTCTCCGCAGTAAACCACCATACCACCCACAGTAACCCCAAAACAGTTACCCTATCACCGCCTATACCACTATCCCCTTTTAAATAATCTTGACTGATCAATTCATCTTCTTTTACCACTTTACAGCCCTAACTATTCCCTTCACTGTAAAACCCTAAATTTCACTCAAATTTCAAGCTTACCTTTTCTTCAATGGCGCTAAACCCTCAGCACAACCAAGTCGCGTTACTTGATTCGTCAAGGGATGCCGACTTTACCCAAATCATCACCTTTCTCACCGAATCCACCTATCTCACTGCACTAACAGTTAACCCCACCATATACTCCAACCATATGTCAGAATTTTGGAGCAATGGTGAAACTGCAGTACTGAATGGGGTTCGAGTCCTGAGAACCCGAGTTTGTGGCCAAGAGTTGGTCATCGATGAACAGATCATCAGGGAGCATCTCGAGCTTCACGATGATGGGGCTCCTACTGAGTTCCCCAAGGAAGACTTGGAAGGCACCTATATCCTCATGGGATATGGAGGCGATGTCAGCAGATCTACGGTATACAAGTTCAACTTCTCTTACCATTGGAAGTTCTTGCTGCACATCGTTCTACACTGCCTCTCCAACAAATCAGGGGGTTGGGATCAAATCCCATATGAACTAGGATGCCTAGTTCATGGGTTGGTGAGAGGCCTCAGATTCAACTACTCACGATTTGTGTTGAATAACCTAATCGCCAATCTGAGCAGAGATACATTCTTCATGTATCCTCGATTTCTTCAACATATAATCAACTGTGAGATGGAACCAAGCAAGCTTGTCTGCGCAGCTGCTCTTCCTGTTCCACATATGAGGCCTACCATCTTCAAAATCCTGAAGAAGATGTCCACCAACTTCACTGGACGGTACACTCCATTACCTCCAGCGATGACTGAGCGCATAGCTCCTGGTGACATCCCTGTTATCCCCACAGGTGATGAACCCACACCAGCAACATCCACCACAATACCAAAACCTTCTTTACCCATCAAGCCACCTATCAAAGACGCCCCAAACGAACCCTTGTTCAATCTACTCTGATTGAGCAAGCTCCTCCTGTTCACACCGAAAGACTAGAGTGGAATCTGGGCTCCCACTCAGTCGGAGGTCACACCATCCTTCACATTTGACCTCAATGTGGGTTTTGAGTCTCCTCAGTCTCAAACCCCTGAGCCCGAACCCCAAGCCTTTAGCCCGCAGGGTGAGTCTCTACACTCCCCTGTGCAGCTTTCTAGGGACAGCCCCACCAAAGGCTCAATGCCTGTAGACATTGATCTAAGTCCCGGGTCAGTAGGACTAACCACCCTCTCTTTCACTGACCTTTTACTCCGAACTGATGAAGAGATTACATCTCTCCATGGCCATGAAGTTGATCTAAACCACCCACTGAGAGATCAACAGAGCCAAGAGGGATCCCTTGTCTCTAGCCCCCATCAGCAGCCAGCTACTGAGGTGAGTCCCACTGATGTGGAGGGGACTCATGTAGACTCAGCTGCCACTACTCAGAGTCTCTCATTGAGCTCTCAGGACAGTGGTAACATCATTAGGACTGAGTCTACGGCAACTTTGCCCATTGACATCTCTGAAAGAGATGACTCTGAGCAAAGGAAACCAGGGTGCCAAGAAACCACATCTGGTGGTGAGAGTGAGCATACTAGGTATGTTATCTCATCTCCCCGTGATTCTTCCTATGAAGATGAGGGAAGTATGCAACTGACACTTCAGTACTTGCTTTCTAAGGTCTCCAACCTGGAGTCACAGGTGAGGATCTTAGAATCAAGGACTGCCACTCAGCAACTTGAGATTAACTCTCTCAAGGCTAAACTAGCTGAGAAACAGACGGAGAGGTCTGTTAGGCATGTACCAATTCAAGTCTCAATGACTTCTTCCTCTAGCTCATCTAGCTCTCAAGATGATGCTACCAAAAAGGGGGAGAAAGTTCAGAGACAAACACCTATGGAACCACAGACCCAATTCATTTCCACCCAACTAATCACACTACCTGAGTCATCTCAATCCTTTTTGGAGATTGACTCAAGTATGCTTCAAGATCTCTACAGACTTTTCACAAAGTTTGTATTGAGATCATCCCTAGAACAGCCCAGCCCCTGACACCACACTTGCTTACTTTGGGGCTGAGGAGCTTCAAAGACTGACTGCACCTTCTACCACTGTGGAAGAAGTTGGTCAACCTAAGGTCTTCATGGAACCTGAGATTAGCTTCGAAGGGAAATGGGGACAGATGGCCCAGCAACTGAAACAGATGGGACAGAATTTGCAGCAGTCTCATCTTCCGAAGCTCAAACTGAAGCTTCCGAAGCCTATATGAAAGCCTCGGAAGAACAAGAAAATTCTTCCGAAGCCGAAATAGAAGCTGCGGAAGGCTTGTTTCAGATGTCCGAGGAGCTGACCATCACAGATGTCATTGCTGACATAGCATCCGAGGTGGGCAGGGAGGACACTTCTGAAACTCCTCCAATCCAAGCACCAGCTGAACTTCTATCTCAATCACAACCCTCCATTCAAGAACCACCACAGTCAAGCACCATCAAAGACAAAGGCAAAAGAAAACTGACTGCGGAAGAGCTTCAGGAGGAGGAAAGGATTGAGAAGGCTAAAAAGAAAGGGAGGTTTCCAACTGAAAAGGTGCTAGCTGCCAGCTCTAAGGCAGCTGCAGCCAATCAGGAAGAAATCAACCTGAAGAGAAGAACAGCACTCATTGACCAGCTCATCAGTCTTGGAGCTGTCAATGAGGAAATACTCCTGCTACCACTAGAGGAGTTGGTGACTTTGGAGAGGTCAACCAGGCTACAACAAGAAAGGGAAGCCAGGTTGGCCTTGGAGAAGGCAGAAGAAGAGCAGAGGGAGGCAGCCCTGAAGCTGAGAGAGGATAGGATCAAATTCCTACTCTCAAGAGGCTTCAGTCTTCCTGAACTGTCTCCACATGACAATGACATGATCCTGCTGCTCCACAACAAGGAGCAGGATCAAATGGAGAAGGAAAGGAAGAAGGCTGCTAGGGAGAAGCTGAAGGTGAAGAGGAAGAGGGAGGAAGAGAAGGAGGTCACTGCTGCCAAGAAGTCAACTGACAAAGCCTGGATGAAGGACTACCTTCGGGCTCATGGCTTCTCAGGTAGTCAGGTGGGACCTATGTCCGAAAGGACACTCCAGCGGATAGTCAGTGAAAAAAGCTGACATCCGTTTGGGGAAAAGGAAGGAGATGTACAGGAGGATGAAGGGAATGGTTTTCACCCCAGCCACTCAACCACAGCCACAACCCACTCCAGAACCAACCCCTTTTCCCATCAAACCTGAACCCACTGATGAAACCTTCACCCCTCAACCCACAACTCTACCCAAACCTACCACATCACCTCAACCACCCAAACTACCCATCCTAAAACCCAAGACTCAACCAAAAACCACTAAACCTAAGCCTACCCAACAACAACCAAGACCATCCTCTCAGCCTCCTAAAACATTTCTCCTTTGAGGAAATTAAGGAGTTCAAGACAAAGCTCATCAATTGCACTACTTTGAGCAGTATCTCCTGTGAGGGAGAGGTTATCAACATCACCTATGTTGACAACTCTTCAAGCTCCCTCACCCTAGGCCAATTTCTTGAATTGCCTAGAGAAACCTTGGGCCAGGCTGCAAGACTTCTTGGTCTCAACTCCGATATCCTCAATGCTGAGGAGAAGAGACTAAGAAGAAGACTGGTGACTCTGCTGGATACCAGGAAAGAGGACAGGATTTTGGTCAATCTCCTGGACCTAGAAATGCAATAATCCAGTGGAGGTTCGATGAACCTTCTCACAACTTGTTGTGGAAAGGGAGAATGGTGAAACCAACATGCTTAATGCCACTTCTCTACTGCATCTCAGCAGATTTGATCTTGCTGAGCTTGCAGAGAAGCCATTCTCCAATCCCTCCAACTCTGAGACTGCTGCACACACCAGAAATCACATCAGCGGTCTCCACTTGGCTGAACGAAGTAGAAGAGCCAAGATTGAAGAAGAGTTGAAGCTGAAAAGAGTGGAAGACAAGGAAAGATCAACCACCAAAGGCACAGCCTTTCTACAGATGGTGGAAGGTCCTGAATTGGAACCAATAGTTCGATGGGAATATGACTATACTTCCCATCAACTAACTCTTTTCAGAGGACCACAACAGAGGGTACATATAATCCAAGGTGACAGAGTAGAGGTGCTGTACACCAAAGATTTGTACAAGATTCTCAGCACCCAGCAGGAAAGAATGAAGATACTGATAAACACCTGCTTTCCTTGGTGCTGAGAACTTTGAGAAGAAGAGGAAAGTGAAGTTTTGGTAGCATCAGCCTAGGGGGAGTTTGTTGGATCATGATAAGGCTGGTGCAACCAAATTCACTTCATAGTCACTTTTGGTACTACATCAAAGGGCTTCCGAAGTCAAGCAAGAGATCTTCCGAGAGTCTAAGGAACAACAGCTGAAGACATCTTCCGAAGGCAAAAGCTGAAGTCAACTACTGAACAACAACTGATGCCAACAGCTGAAGATATCTTCTGAAGACAAAGTCTGAAAGCTTCCGAAGACAAAGTGTGATGAAAGAGCTGAAGACAAAGTCTGAAAGCTTCCGAAGACAAAGTCTGATGAAAGAGCTGAAGACAAAGTCTGAAAGCTTCCAAGACAAAGTCTGATGAAAGAGCTGAAGACAAAGTCTGCTTCTGAAGACAAAGAAGACTCCAAGCTTCGGAAGAAGCAGTCTTCCGAAGTATAAGTGCCTTCGGAATAAGTTATCCTTCCGAAGCACTTTATCCTTCGGAAAACATTGCTATGTCCAGCAGATAAAGGTATGGTCCCTGTCAGTCCGCATGCAGACCTCTGACACAGCATGGGTGACACAGCATGGGTTCTTCCTAAAAGACCATGCTGTTGACCATACTTTATTCTGCTGCTCACCTTTTTATGATAGTACATGTTACCAACTTTAGTTGGTGACACATGGTAAGTCAGGGACATGTCCTGACTACCAACTCTCAGGCATGCAAATGTCTGAAAGACCTCACTTAGAGTCTTGTAGTATAGATGTAAGGTTAGAGGTGTCCAGCTGGAATCAAAGTATTCCCGGCTGTAGGTAGTATTATATATATCTTCTCCCTGTAACTCTTTAGATAAGTGATTTGAGTCCAAGTGTCTTGTAATCCTTTGAGTTGAGAAGCAATATATAAAAGTACCTTGAAAATTACTTGCTGTGTTAATTTCTTACTGCTTGTTACTTGTTATATTGTGATCAACTCTTCCTAAAGACTGCTTGCCGAGTGTTGATTCACAGTGAGTTGAGAGAAAAACCACCCGAAATCGATCCTGCACATCATCAGGTGATTATCCTTCATCCGAAGATATAAATAATGCTTCAGTAGATGCTCCAAACATTGGAGAAGATCCTTTGCATTCACAAGACTTGTTAGCAGCTCAACAAATACCATCCGTAGATGTTGGTGTAACTCCTACGAATGAACAAAACACTTCCGTAGAAGTTCATGCGGAAGAAATTCGTGGTGCAGCTGAAGTACCAAATGAAGATCCTGATATTCCAATTGCTGAACATGAAGAACACTTTGATTATTTCATAGACTCATCATCACAACTGAATCCATCTGCTCCAATGGATATGTCTAACTTGGAATCAACCATCCTAGTTGATATTATTTCAATAACCAGAATTCACAAGTCTCATCCATCAGATAATATAATAGGAGACCTAAATGCAAGAACTACAAGAAGCAAAGGGGGAGTTGCAAACATCTGCTGGTTCACTTGCTTTTTGTCTCAAGTTGTTCCTCCAAACATAACAGCTGCTCTAAAGGATAATAGCTGGATAGAAGCTATGCAGGAAGAGCTTCAACAATTTAGAAAACAGAAAGCGTGGAATCTTGTTGATTTGCCTGAAGGACAGCATCCAATTGGAACAAGATGGCTGTTCAAAAACAAGCTAGATGACAAAGGTATAATTGTGAGAAACAAAGCTAGACTGATTGCTCAAGGATATACTTAAGAAGAAGGAATAAACTGTGATGAAGTTTTTGCACCTATTGCAAGAATTGAAGCAATCAGAGTATTTCTAGCTTATGCTTCATACAAGAAGTTCACTGTGTATCAAATGGATATCAAGTGTGCTTTCCTTTATGGAAAAATTGATGAAGAAGTCTATGTGGCTCAACCTCCTGGCTTTGAGGATCCTGACTACCCACATAGAGTCTACAAGCTAGACAAAGCTTTGTATGGGCTTGATCAAGCACCAAGAAAGTGGTATGAAACATTATCATCTTTCTTGCTGAAGCATGGATACAAAAGAGGGACTATTGACCAGACTCTCTTTCTTAAACAAGAACATCAAGAACTTTTGGTGGTTCAAATATATTTTGACGACATCATATTTGGATCAACCAACAAGAGGCTCTGTGTGAGCTTTAAAGAGTTAATGAAATCTGAGTTTCAGATGAGCTCAATAGGAGAATTGACTTTCTTCCTTGGTCTATAAGTTCATCAGAAAACAGATGGAATTTTTATCAATCAAGAGAAGTACATACATCAAATTTTGAATAAGTGCAATCTTGCTGATATATCATCATGCAAAAACTCCTGCTTCCACAATAGACAAGATTGTGCCTGACTCTGCTAGGAAATCTGTTAATCAAAGATTGTATACATCTATGATAGGATCTTTTATGTATCTAACTGCCAGCAGGCCTAACATAATGTTTGCTGTGTGTGTTTGTGCCAGGTATCAATCTGATCCAAAAGAGTCTCATCTGAATGTTGTGGAGAGAATTTTTAGATATCTAAAAGGGAAACCAGCTCTAGGACTGTGGTATCCAAAAGATGGAGATTTCAGTCTCTACTCATATTCAGATAGTGAGTTTGGAGGATGCAACAATAACAGAAAATCCACAACTTATGGCTGTCAATTTCTAGGACCAAGACTTGTTTCATGGCAGTGCAAAAAGCAAACAAATGTCTTTGTATCCACAGCTGAGGCTGAGTACATAGCTGCTTTAGCTGGTTTCTCTCAAGTTCTTTGGTTGCAAAACCAATTACTTGACTATGGTTACCATTTTCTTCAAACACCAATTCATATTAATAATACAGCTGCTATGTTTATCACTGCTAATCCAGTTCAACATAGCAAAACAAAGCATATTGAAATCAGATATCATTTTTTGAGGGATTGCTCAGAAAAGGGATTAATCAAGTTAGTCAAAATAGATACAACAAACCAGCTTGCTGACATATTCACTAAAGCCTTTGATTCAGTTACATTTAATTTTCTAATTGAGTCTTTGGGGATTAACTTAGATTAGATTCTCATCAACAAAGAAAAGCATGTGACTGTCCTTGTACATAGTAATCTATAAAATCCAAAAACATTCAGAAAACAATATAAAAGTACAAAAATATAGTCTTTCTGTATTGTGTCCTTTATTTCAGCATGTCATTTGTATGGGAAATGATAGTATACTATGCCTTTGCTTACTTCCTAAAATCAACTAAATTTACATCTGATCAAAAGCATTTTGATATGTGAGTAGGTTCATCTTGAGTGGAAACTATACTAAGAGCATGCCAACATAATGAAAAGGTAACTATTTGTGGGAACTCCACTTTAAGGATCAAGCAAGTGAGTCTTATCCTGATGTGATCAAATCACTCACCCAAGCACACTATGTAAAGCACTTTATTTACCTTCTATCTTTGCAAATCATATTCCCTCTTTTTGTGTAAACAAAGACATGGGTTCATGATTTATAGTATGATCTTCATCCACCCTCTGTTTCGTGTAAACAAAGACCTGGGTTGAAGGCACCTCTGTTTTACATGAGTAAAGACCTGATGACCGTATGAGGATTATATTTCAGCTCTCAAAAGAATCCATTATGATCAACTGTATATTATCTAAAAGAGCATTAAGAACAAAGCATTTATGAGACTACAAAGTTGTCTTAAGATAGAATTTATAACTTACTGTACATAGTCTCTAAGTGTGAAAAAGTGATGATTTGACTCATAAACGGAGGACAAACTCTAATGAGAATTGAATGTGAAGCACATAACAGTTAACCATCAATAAATCCTAAAACATGATAAATAGCATGCCTAGTTGATACAATGTTCTTGTATGGATTTAAGTGGACATGTATACTTGCAATCAGGTGTTGCATCAGAACATATTTCATCAAAATAATCAAAAAGAGAAGAAGCTTAGTGTGATAGTATGATCCCATTGTATATTTGCATGCATGTATCAACTAAGTCTGTTTGGTTGATTTTTCTTCTTAACTGATTACATCATTTTTTGGACTGTCATATGTCTTTCATGCTAAATTTCAACGTAAATTTATGATGAATGCAAAAGCTTATCATTAATCACAAATTTAGGGGGATTAGGCAAGCATGAAAAACAATAAAAATATGAATTTTGAAGGAATTGGAGCTTGAGCACTAACTTGGCTGCAGGACATAGGAAGTGTTTCAATCTTCTTGTATTCAATTGTCATGCAAACAATGTCAACAAGGTCCAACAGTAATAAATGGTTCTATCACTTGATTAGAATCATACACTTGAAATTTCATCATCAGCAGAAGCAACAGTGGAATTTCATCATCAGTAGAAGCAATAGTGAAATTTCAGCATCAGTAGAAGCAACAGTGAAATTTCAGCATCAGCAGAAGCAACAGTAAAATGTGTTAAATTATGACTGTCCGTAGAATTGGTAAACTACGGATGTGTTGATAATTTTGAAAGTATAATCCATGTTCATAGAGTGATATACTTGATCTACATTTATTTAAAATGTTGTTTTACTTCAGATGTTAATGCATCCGCAGATGTTATGGTTCCGCAGATGTCCTGCGGAAGATATGAAATCTACGGAATAAATGAATGCAACGGAAGGGGTGAAAAGGAAGTGGGACCTACTTAATTAAATAAAATAAAATTATGTTGTTTTTGACTTAAAAACCTTTCATTATTCACTTTTTCAGAGCACTTTTTCAGACGTAGAAAAACGCACTCCCTTTTCCCCCTTTCACAAACATTCAAAATCACCAACTCAAAATCTTAAAACAAACATGTAATCATGATCACAGATCATTGTTTTGAAGGTAAATCATGTCATAATCATCAATAATGAACTGTTTGATTCCTGATTATCGTTAAAACTGATGGTATTCATGTCTGTAACACTCTTACTAACATAATCTTCATTGTTTTATGCACAGATGTCGAATAGGTTTCCAAAAGAGCACAATGTGTGCGCATTCTTAAATGCTGATGATCCTGCATCAGAAGGATGTCGAGATATCATTAGATATCTTCGACGATCTAGGCTTTTCTATGCCCTGACAGCAGAGCCTGTGATTCATCAAATTACATCATTGATTTTTGGAATTTAGCTCGAATGGAACAAAATGGAGAACATGAAGTGATCGTTGCTGAAATCCTATTTGATAGCATAAGGATAGATTAACAAACAATCAGAAGATCTCTCGAGCTGGGAGATCGAGAAGTGGGACATCCGGATGTGTTCGAAAACAAATACATAGAAAAGGTCTTCTACTTGATGGGCTACGATGGTGATTTTGACAAGGGTGAGATTAAGAAGGGGAGACTATGCAAGCCCTATCGATTCCTGTGTCACATTTACCTGAAGTGCATCTCAAACACGAAGTCAGGGCTAGATAGGTTTTCAAGGCACATCTCCTCAGGCATTATAGGGATTTTTGAGGGCGGACTTACAACAACTACTCCAAGTACATCATGAATTGTATGTGTGATCAAGTTAGAGTACAAAGGACAGAAAAGATGTATATGTTTCCTAGATTCCTACAACTGATTGTCAATGCTGAACTCCCTGGAATTGCTAGAGATGGAGAAGTGTTCGTACAAGCTCACTTGGGTCGATCTGTGCTGAACAAGATAAGTGGGAAATATCAAGGGAAAGACATGCCTATGTTTGCCCATGTAGTGGATGCACGTGCAACATTCCACAAGAATTGGTATGGGTAGACCAACAAGGAGACTCAACTGTAGACTCTGTGCAAGGTTCACATTCTCCCCACCAAACACCCAGTCATCAAAATCAATCACCAGCCAGTGTAGACACCCATCCCATTTCTCCCTTTATACAACATCAATCTCCACAACAACTATCAACATCCACTCAAAACACCCAGCCCATCTCACCTATCCTACTTGAATCGCCACCACTGTCTCAATCAGCAACCCAACATACTCAGCAAATCTCTCCAATCCATCATCAATCACCTCCTCATCCATTCACTGAAACACCAAATAGCAGACACCTGAGAGTGCTCATACTGAGCCTATACACATAACTCAGTCTCAGAACGCATTGTACTGTACTCTGGTGAGACTGAGTTAATGTCTCAAGCTAGTACCATCCAACTCTCAGTGTCCAACTCACAAAACACAGTCTTATCAGATCACATTGCACCCATAACTCCAATTCTTGATGCTCAGCAACTGTCTCAACCTCAACATCAAGAGCCTGTTGATCAAACAGTTGAGACCTGCTCAAGTTCAGCAAGTGTTGCTCCCACTGAAGTAAATGATGATGAGACTTCTGGTGAATCTATAGCAGAAGAAAAAGGCAACTTTGTTGATGTTATTGCCTATCATGAAGATGATCTGAGTGACAAGGACATCCCTATGAGCAAGAGTTACCTAGTGGCTGAATACAACAAACTTGTGCTCAAATCAAACAAAAGAAAGTAAAGAATTCAAGAGCTGAAGGGAGTGATAAAAGAAAAGGATGAAAAGCTGATGAAGCAAGAAACAAGGATTAAGAAACTAAAGAAGATGCACAGAGCAATAATGAAGTGATCAATGCATTACTTCAACATGAAACAGAATTAGTTGCGTCTGTGAAAATTTGAGAAAGATGAGAAGGAGAAGATGGCTCAGAAGGTTGAACAGGTCACTAACTCTCTCGTAGCAAAATCTAATTTTAAAGTTGAAAGATAAAGAAATTGAGGAGCTGAAAATGAAGATATGTGCCCTGGAGTCAAGTGTTGCTCCATCAACTAAAGCCAGTGAAAGAACCTGCTTAGTCTACAAAGCACCTCATTCCTTACTCAAGGAAGAGGAAGTACCTAGGTGCTACTCAGAAGAAGGTGATCATAGCGAAAGATTCACCTAAGAAACCAAACTCTCATCCCCTGAACACAATCCTTTAGTAGAGTTGTCTACTGTGAAGACTATTTCTCACAAGGAGAGTGATAGTGATGAAGAATGGAATGAGCTGAACAAGATGGATTCTCCAACAGATCAAAATGATTCAAAGGCTGATGATCTTATGACAACAAAAGATATCTTGGAAGAGAGGCCTGAGTCAACCATGTTCATGACTCTTATCAACCATATGTTTCCTTATGACATGGTTGAAATTGACTGAATTGAAGAATATGCTAAAAGAGTTTGAGTTGGCCAGATTCATGATCCCCAACTGTGATTATGAAGCTTGCATAACCTATCAATCTATTCAGAAGATCAAGAAAGACTTAGGTCATGGTGACACAACCAAATTAAGCAAATACAACATGACTTGCTGGCTACAAGGTCATAACTACAAGTCACATGAGCTTAAGGGGAGAACAATTGGTGAGTTGAGGAGGATGATGGAGTATGTTATAAAAGTTGAGCTTAATACAGGTGTAAGATTCAGAACTGAAGCTCCAAACCCTGCCATTGAACACCACAACAAGACAGCTACTGAACCTGTGGTTGTAGAAAATAAAGATCAGCATAAAGGAAAAGACAAACTGATCAGAGAACCAAGAGAAGTCATTCCAGGCAAAGTATGGCCACTTGGAACTACTGTTAGAGAAAATACTGAACATAAGTCTACCCTTGACACAGCTGATTGATCATCTAACAACTCCTAGTTCTGTGGAAGAGAACAGGATTATGGCCTGGAAATATGATTCAGACTGGGATTGTGCAGTTATTAAGAGAACATCTGGAAGAGTTGAATACTTCCATGATGTATTTTCAGTCTTGTGCTTGCCTGAATGTGATCTCAAAGACTTACAGAGCCTTAGCATTACTAATTATCCAATACACTGAAGAGGAAGAGACTTCTCAACTATAGTGGATAAACTGAAGACTAAGTTTAGAGATGATGTGCTAACTAAGGCTAAGAGAGAAGATGCTGAGCACAAGAAGAGAATAAAAGGTGTAAAAAGGTTTAAGTCCAATGCCTCAGAATCAATTGATGATGAATTTTTAAAGAGCGTTGGATACAAAAACAAAGAAACAGCAGCCATCAAGACTATTGAGGGAAATCAATACACATATCCCATAACAGAATGGGATATGTTGAACAGAATAAGGAACTGGTGCTGCTGAGGAATGCTGACAACAAGAAGGCTGATAGAATCAGGATCTTTGATCCTGTGGAAATCAAACTACTACATCCTAGCTATACATCATACCTGCATGACAATTCTTTCCAAAGCTAACTGATAACAAAGCTCAGAATGACTTGTTCCTGTTTGCGCATGTAATGCAAGTGATTGACAAATTCCATGCCAAAGCTTACAAGTGGAGAAAACATAATGCTGGATTGTTGAAGGGGACAAACTATGAAGAAGTCTCAGAATTAAGGATCTCAGAGCAAGATGAATTGGAAATACTCAACAACAACCATGTTCTGGAATCCCTCACAACAGAAGAAGATTTTCTAGGGCTAAGTTATGAAACTCTGAAGAAGATCAGCAAGATGAAGATCAATTATAAGTATGATGATCAGAAGACTGCTGTATCCTACTTCTACAACAAAATCATAGCAAGGGTAAAGGAGCTTTCATGTTTAAAGGAATGATTACAAGTATCTAAGCCTAAGGGGGAGTATTGTTAGATCTAGAGAGAATAGGTCTAGATCAATTTGTATAGGCTTAGAACTTTAATCAATTCTTGTAATAAATGATTGTAACTGACTATCAGTATATATATGCATTGAGTATATAGGTTAACCTATATATATGTGTTACTTAATATGTATGATGACCGGCAAAAATAATATACTTGGTGAATTCTTGTAATTTGCTAAGTGTAAGAAACATCTACGGATGAACAACTTTGTTAATCCGTAGATATGTTTCTTACAAGACTTCCATGAATGAACTTCAGTATCCACATGATCTCAATTGAAGACTCCTACGGAAGTACAAGCTCCTACGGAAGAACAAGAGTTCCTGCGAAGACAAGATTCCTACGGAAGAACAAGAGTTCTTGCAGAAGACAAGATTCATTCGGAAGACAAAGACACTTGTATGAATTTGAAAAGTTCAACAAGTTTGACAAGTTCAACGAGTCAACCAGTCAATTTCAAATCCCAAGAGATCCGGTGTTTCCTTAACTGACTCATAATTGCCTATAAATATGCGTCCTAGGTTTTATGTCAAAGTAGAGAACACAATAAGCAATATTGCGGCAGACACACATCACATCACCAATCAAACCTATCCGTCGTCACATCAACAACAACAATACGTTCGAAGAATCATTTCATAGCATTCTTGATTATTCTTTTGTAATCATTATTCAGTATTAAAGAAATACATTTGAATTAATTCGTGTCTGCTTATTTATTACATATATATAATTGTGTTCATCATAGCAAGCTTTTAAATAGTTGTTATTAAAAATTAAAAATAATTAAACAACAGTTATGATTATTCCGCATTCATTGACATGTCTTTATTTTAATACTGATAATTCCTGATTGCGATCCTTGGATTCACAATTCTTCGTATTTCCAAACCACAATCAAGTAGTTTCAAGGTCCTAATCCGTAGATCTAGTCCTCATATAGCTAGGGCTCATCAGTAGAACATGTCAGCCATAAAAAACCATAGAACTTGTTAAAACACCATTATCCTCGTAAAGTTGTCATCTTTATTTAGGAACTCATAGATCCATCAAATTTCAGCATGTGGTATGCATATCAGTCCTAAAAGTAGATAAAACTAGTACATGAGGAGATCTAAAACTCATCATTTTGAAGTTTTCGAACCATAAAGCCTAGAACCTAGAGTAGAAATCGAGATCTATATATACACACGTAAAGTTTCAAACTTTACACATAGAAACATATTATAAACATCTTAGGAGCCTAAAACTAGCTTAGATCTATGAAAAATTCAAGGTATATGAAAAATTCAAGTCAAGCGAAAACATGAAGCCATGCGAAAACTTATATGATACGAAAACTCGAGAAAGTTTTTTGTATGAAAACCATCACGTATAAATAGTTGTTTTTTGTATTTCAGTATGTGTGTTGGTGAGTGTGCATTTTCGGAGATGTGTTCTTGGTGAACATAGATAGCTCTCGCGACGTAAAGTCTTTTGGTATTATAATAATTTGACTTTGATTAATAATACAATTGTGTTTGTTTACAGTGTGTTATATTACACAAATGCACATTCGTCTTAATCCGATTATCAAGTGCCATAGTATATGGAGTTGATCGGTTTTGAACCTTACATATTTAACATCAACTTACTTTGATTTTGCTTTTGTAATTCTCTTCTCGGTTAATATTAAAGTGACTTTAAATCCAAATCTGTATAGAATTAGAGCAGATTACAAGTTACTGAATAACCATTTTAAACGAATCATGTTAAAGTTAATGAATACAAACTATTACGAATTTGATTGATTATAAATTGGAATTGACATAAATAAAATTGTAGTATAAGATGTGAATAGGTTATCTAGTGAAACTAATGTGTATAGACTAGTACAAGTAAGTTAATACAAATTCGTTCAGCGTAGACTAGGTATAAGAAAAAGTTCACATGAATGGATTGGTACATCATATCTTCATACAAGAGTTCGTGATCTGAATAATATTTATAGTTCTCTTATAAGATAAAAATTGTCTAGTACAAATCCTTATGTGGTTATGCATAGGCACATATACATAAGTTGGATCAATCTATATATGGGAGCATAACTAACGAAGGTTATTGGTGCCATTTTTCATGAGCATTGGATGATTTATTGATAAGGATAAAAGCATGATTACCGGTCTATAAACCAAAGAAATCATGTGCCGTTGCTTAATATATCGAGTGTGCTATATGCTATAGTGTTTTTTGTGCGATGTTTTCTTTGAATAGGAAATTTTGGCCTTATATCATGGTTTGTGGGGAAAATATTTGCGTTTTATGTGTTTCGTATAGTCATTTAAGCAAGTGAGTGCTTTCGTAAATGCACATGTTATGTTGGTTAGTGTACAAATCTTGTCACATGTCTTACTGCATGTGATGTTGGCGGTACCGCTATAAAAAGATGTTGTGTTCCTGTTGGCACCAAGTGTGCGAAGGTTCGACCTACTTCACTCCCTCCTCCTTACGAGCTATGTTATGAAATACTTAACAAATTGAAGTTTCTTAATTAAAACCTCGTAATTACGTGTTTTCCACTTGTTTAGTAATTTAAAGTGTCAAATTGATGAAAATGACTTTGATTATCTTCCATAGAAAATATAGCCCCGAAACCACCTTCACTACAAGAATCTCAGCATTTGTGGCGACATTATTAATGGTGATAGAGGGTAATTGCGGCGACACAAACAGCGACGACACCTTTAGCCGCGACATGTCATTGCTATTGAGTTATGATCTGAGGTTCAATACCCATGTGAAATCGAGCTGTTTATCAAAGTCTAAATCCGACGGACTGCATTTTAGTAAAAAAAATGTTGGTTGAAGTTTGACTTGATGTTATTATTTAGTTGTGTTACTTTGTTAAGCTTAGTAATAAGGTTTAAATTGGTTTAATTTTTAAGTTTTGTCAAAGAGAACAAAAAGTTAGTATGATTTGACTTCTTGATTATTTATTTATTCATTGGCGTGTGCTAGACTGTTTGTTTGTTGTTACATTTGTTGAAATTGATTTGATATATTTTTTAGTTTGTGTTACTAGGTAAAAAATGTGTTGGTTGGAATTTGATTAGTTGTTGTTATTTAGTTGTGTTAATTTTTTAGTACTTTTAGTAATTTTTTTAACTGGATAGTGGTCCACTCGATCATCTCCATTACTGAAATATGAAACTTGAAACCACCCATAGGAAGAAACTCACATTAGGTGAGAAACCCGTCTGACTTGTCTAGAACTCGCTTTTATTTTTGTAATAGGTAGGACTTGAACCTATGACCTCAAACTATTTTTATGAGATCTTGGGCTACCTCAACTTAACAATTTAAGCTAAGACGCATTGGTACTTTTTAGTAATTAGGTGTTAATTTAGGTGCTATTTTGGTTGGAAACTGTTTAGCAATTAGGTTTCACTTGGTTTAATTTTGACGTTTTGACAAAGAGAACAAAAAGTTTTTATGATCTTCTTTCACCAAAAGTCAATCTAACTGTCGTATATGTATGTGATTCAAATTCTTTAAAAATCATATCCAAACTAATATGTCATCAAATTCCTATGCACATGTTAAATTTTAGCAAAAGTAGTTAGTTATAATGAACAACAACAAAAAGTAATTAAGAAAATCAAACGAAACGTAGCATTCTTTGAACCAATTGTAATAATATTGCAATTTGTTCAAACAATCTCTCTTTTCTTTTGATTTTCTTTATAATTTGTAGTTATTATGCATTATTAGCTTTTAGGTTTCGTGGATTCATTCTTCATATGAGCTTAGTTTTTATAGGCGTATGATTGTTTGTAAAACTAAAAATAAAGAAATATAAAAAATATTTAAAAACACTAACTAATAGCGGCGACTAATAGCCGCTAATAGTCTTCCTGATTTTTTTATTAGACCTAATAACGGCCATAATACCGACGCTAATTATATTAATAGCGGCGACATCATTAGTAGTGACTTATTATAGGTGAATTTTTAATCATTTGCGACAAATTAATAACAGCGACGCATTAGCGGTGACGAGTCGACGCTAATAGTAATAGTGGCGATAAGCTGCACTACCTGCCGATACAATGTCGCCGCCAAAAGGGAATTTCTTTGTAGTGCTTGTATTTCCGTCCATAAACATGAAACCCATATTTTTATTAAAACAAGTCGTTCTACTATATTGTATAACTAAATTATACGAATTGTAACTTGTTAATACGAATCAAATGCTTAAAGTTTCACATATTTATCAAATGCATAAATATTACAAATTTACGGGAAATATGAGACGCAAAACAATATTAGATTTCTTTGAAAGTACCTTTGGGATACGAGTGGAAGCATTATGAATTGTTTTTAATCTCAGAGAACGGATATGCGTTTTTCTTTTTCAACTCAATTTTTGTTTTATTTGGTTAGTGTTCATCAATGTCTACATGCATTAATGTTAGTATTCACGTGTATTTAATAATAATTAAGCATCGTCATCAGTCATTGTCCTGGTGTTGCTTATTTGACTTACTTCATAAGATGTTCATGGAAAAGGGGTGACCAATTTCAGTTTGAATTATGATATTACGTTCTTAGCTGAATTATTATACAGAGTTGTTAATATTTTTATTGTTATGTGTTGCAATTTAAAAAAGGCAGTAGTGGAATACTGTGCGTAATAAACTAATAACAATATAATAGTCAAAATGATTATAAAAGTAGATAAAATAAAAAAAATAAGATAGAACAACAATGGTCAATTCAATAAGTGTGGCTC
>JABSNV010000769.1:0-22500 GCA_024085815.1 Flaveria linearis
TGTTAAGTAGTAAATATCTATGATGAAACTTCCCAAACGTTGTATGTATGAATGGTCAAACACTTATTGATAGTTACGTTAAGCATTAAGGATGTGCCTAATGTTAATATTAATGTTGAGTTGGGTCGGGTCGTATCGGTTCGGTCACGGGTGACGCACACACAAACACACACAATAGATCTTATGTAGATCCAAGTACTAGAAACGTTGCCATGTCGATAACATTTGTGTAAAAGTGTTATTGTTATTAGAGAAATACTTAGTAAACATTAGTGTTACAAATCGATTGTTGTTTATTGTAAAATGTTAAGTTGCTTCGATTTGCTTTAACTTCGGTGAATTGCTAGTGTTAATTTGAAGATTGTCATTAGCGATGGCAACCGTGTCGATGTCACCTTAACATCACACGACTAACACCGCACACAAGAAGAACTCACTCACAATGACTCCAATCGCACGACAGGACTAGACGCACGACTAGACACTCCATTCGCACGAATCAACCCTCAATCGTGTGAATCAGCTTCATTCGCACGATTGCATCCCATCCGTGTGACTCAGCATTCAGTCGTACCAACAGTACCCAATCACACGACTCAACATCCATTCGCATGATTCAACCTTCATTCGTATGAATGGTTTCATTCGTATGACTGAACCTCCATTCGTGCGACTAGACATTCAGTCGTGCGATACATACACAGTCGCACACATTTCATTCGCATCGATTCAATCGCACACATCATTCATTCGCATAGACTCAATCGCACGGACTCAGTCGCACGACTCTCCTAGTCGCATGGACTCAGTCGCACGACTTACCCAGTCGCACGGCTCAGTCGCATTTCAGACCCAGTCGCCTGAACAGCAGGTTCGCGACTGCTGAAGTGCTGAGCAGCCTTCGGCTGCTCCGTGCATGGGTTTCACACATCAAGGACTTCCAGAAACACTTATCTAACATATCTAAGCAAGATGCACACGCAGAAAGGCAACACACACACCCACACGACCTCATGTGCTCGGGTTGAACCCGAGCACCCGAAACCTAAAATCGCAGAAGTAAAACGAGCAAAAATGGACGACCAAGGTCATGTACCTGCTAGAAACGTGTAGTCTCAGCTGTAGCCGAGGTTTCACCGATGAAAACGAGACGAAACGAGGTGGTTTGGTGCAAGGAGGAGGAAGAAAAGTGAAGAAGAAGATGATGAAGAAGAAGAAGTTATGAAGGCTAGGGCTGGAATGTGGGTATTTATACCCAGCCCTAGTTTGGCAATTTGTCACATTTAGTCCCTGCACTTAGCCCCCAAGTTCCCAAATTTGTTTCGTTGAAAACGATATAAATGGGCTAGTTATACTAATGATAGGGAAGTATTTAATGTTGTTTGTATCTTGAGAATGATGTTATTAATGACGTTAATATTATCTAACATAACATATTTAACGATGTCGGTGGCGATATTTGTAAACGTTTTAAGTGATAACGTTGCAAACAATGATATTACAAGTGAAAGATAACCAAGCAAGTATGATATCCACACGAATAGGTTATTAAGATAAGGAATGACCAATTGAACATAAGATAATAGAAACACGTCAATGACGGACCTTTTGGTGACGGATGTCACAGTATCCCCCAGTTGAGAGAATTTCGTCCCGAATTCAACTGGTGTTAGGTCCAAGAGTGTCATCCTCGAATAGATGTGGATATTTGAGCTTCATGTGATCTTCCCGTTCTCACATGAATTCCGGTCCTCGTTTGGAGTTCCATCTCACGCGAACGATCGGTATCTTGCTGCGCGTTAGGTGTTGACCTTTCGGTCCATGACCTCTATAGGTTCTTCGATAAAATGAAGCTTCTCGTCGATCTGATTTCCTCAATTGGTACGTGAAAGGACTCGTCGGCCAAACACTTTTTGAGGTTTGACACATGAAAAGTATCATGTACACCGCTAAGTTCTTGTGGCAACCTTAATCAGTAAGCCACTGGACCGATTCTTTCTGTAATCTCGATGGCCCTACGTATCTTGGGGCTAACTTCCCTTTCTTTCCAAATCGTACAATCCCTTTCCAGTAGGAGACTTTGAGTAGAACGTGATCTCCAACATGAATTCTAGAGGCTTCCGACGGTTGTCGGCGTAGCTCTTTTGGCGATCTCTGGCAGCTTTTAGTCTGTCTTTGATTTGGAAAACTTGTCTGTTGTTTCTTGAATGATCTCCGGGCCTGTCAGTTGGCTTTCACCAATCTCTGCCCAGCAAACTAGGGATCTACATTTCTCCCATACAATGCTTTAAATGGAGCGCATCCAATGCTCGTATGATAGCTGTTGTTGTAGGAAAACTCGATCAGCGGTAGATGTGTGTCCCAACTACCACCAAAGTTGATAACGCAAGCCCTGAGCATGTCTTCCAACGTTTGTATCGTTCGTTCACTTTGGCCATCTGTTTGCGGGTGCTAGGCAGTACTCATATCTAACCGAGTGCCCATCGCTTTCTACAGCGTCTGCCAAAATCATGAAGTAAATCGGCTGTCACGATCGGATATGATTGACACCAGCACTCCGTGCCTTGTCACGACCTTCTTATGTACAATCTCGCCAACTTTTCCATCTTGTAATCCTCTCGTATCGGTAAGAAATGAGCTGATTCGTAATCCGATCCACTACGACCCATATCGAGTCGTGCCCACTACTTGTTCTAGGGAGTTTGGTAATAAAATCCATAGCTATGTTTTCCCATTTCCACTCGGGAATTTCAGGTTGCTGTAATAATCCCGATGGTTTCTGGTGTTTAGCCTTAACTTTCGAGCACGTCAAGCATCGGCTTACTACATAGCAATGTCTTTCTTCATGCCTGGCCACCAGTATAGATCCTTAAGATCGTGGTACATCTTGTCCGCACCAGGATGAACAGAATATCGTGTCTTGTGTGCTTCATCCAAGACCAAGGTACGTACACCTCCCCATTTGGGTACCCATATACGATCCATGAAGTACTGTATACCATCATCCTTGAAAATCATCTATTTATTCAACCCTCGGAATTCTTCTCCCGTAAGGTTTTCTTCTTTCAATGCCTCACTTTGTTCATTTGGACCTGAGCTTTCAGGTTCGTTTGAATAGTCAATCCCAATGCTCGAGCACGTAGTGGTTTCACGCGTTCTTTACGACTTAAGGCATCAGCCACCACGTTTGCTTCCCCGGATGATACCGGATTTCACAATCGTAATCACTAAGTAACTCTACCCAACGTCGTTGTCTCATATTGAGTTCCTTCTGATTCAGGATGTGTTGGAGGCTCCTATGATTGTGTAGATGATACATTTGGTGCCATACAATAGTGTCTCCATATCTTGAGTGCAAATACTACTGCGCCCAACTCCAAGTCATGAGTAGTGTAGTTCTTTTCATGCACCTTAAGTTGTCACGATGCGTAGGCAATCACCTTGTCTCTTTGCATTAACACACATCCCAACCCTTGATGTGAAGCATCGCAGTACACCACAAAATCATCGGTTTGTCAGGGAGGGACAATATCGGTGCATTGCACAACTTATCCTTCAACGTTTGGAATGCTTGTTCTTGGGCATGTCCCCAATCAAACTTCTTGTCTTTCTGAGTCAACAGAGTTAACGGTTGAGCAATCCTTGAAAAATTCGCAACGAAGCGACGGTAGTATTTGCCAATCCTAAGAATTGTTGTATCTCTGAAGGTGTCTGGGGTGTATCCTATTTCTTCACCGCTTCAATCTTACTGGGATCTACATGAATCCCATTTTCGTTAACCACATGACCTAAAACTTCACTTCTCGCAACCAGAATTCACACTTCGAGAGCTTAGCAAAAAGTTTCTCTTCCTGTAACAGCTCTAGTATTGCCCGAAGGTGTTCTTCATGATCCTCTTTCGATCGGGAGTAGATAAGTATATCGTCTATGAACACGATTACGAACTTATTCAAGTAAGGTTTACACACCCGATTCATTAGGTCCATAAACACAGCCGGCGCGTTAGTCAGTCCGAACGGCATGACTAAGAATCATAGTGCCCATAACGAGTCCTGAACGCTGTTTTCGGTATGTCCTCCTCGAAAACCCTCAGTTAATGATATCCAGAACGAAGATCGATCTTGGAGAAATACAAAGCTCCTTGCAACTGATCAAACAGATCGTCAATCCTGGGAAGAGGATATCGGTTCTTCACGGTCAATTTGTTCAGCTCGCGATAATCGATGCATATATGGAACGACCCATCTTTCTTTTTGACAAATAATACCGGTGCTCCCCATGGTGAGTGACTCGGCCGAATAAAACCCTTCTCTAGTAGTTCTTGTAATTGGCTGGATAACTCTTGCATTTCTGATGGTGCCAACCGATATGGTGCTTTTGCCACCGGCGTAGCTCCAGGAATCAACTCTATACGAAATTCCACCTGTCATGGAGGAGGCAAACCCGAAAAGTCATCAGGGAATACATCCGGATAGTCTCGTACTACAGGAATATCTACTCACTGGGTGTTCTCTTCTTTCTTTTCCACTACAGGGCCAAAAACACGTAACACTACTTTCGTAAATATCGATGTGTCTTCATGCAAGAGAAATAAGCTTTAGGGTTTTTTCCGGTCGTTCTCCTTGAATCCTAAGTACCTCCCCGCCTGGTATGGATTCGTATTACTTTCTCCCGACAAACAATCTCAGCACCGTGTTTCGACAACCAATCCATTCCACAATCACATCAAAACTTCCCAGCTCAAAAGGTATTAAATCTATATCGAAGGCATGGTTCTCCAATATCATGGAGCACTTTCTAATAATCTCATCGGCCTGTACAACTCTATCGTTGGCCATCTCTACGGAGAAGCTAGTTTCTAGTCTACTAGGGTTCAAGGCAAGCATGTGAGCAAATTCAGAAGATAAAAACTAATATCTGCTCCAGTATCAAATAGTATAGATGCGAAGTGGTGGTTGAGAAAATACGTACCCATAACAACATTCAGGTCCTGACGGGCGTCATTTGCTCCGATAACGAACGCACGTCCTCTGGCAGCATTTCCTTGATTCCCCTGGCCTTGATTACCAGCTATGGCCATCACTTACTGTTGGTTATTCCCCTGTTGACCTGGTGCCCTATTCAGTTTGGGGCACATGTTCCGGTAGTGACCCGGTTTTCCACACTCATAACAAGCCCTGGCATTCCCGGCGGGGTTAACCGCGTTGACGGGTGCCACCAGGTTCGGCGCCACTCTGCAGTCTTTTGCTAGATGCCCCGGGAGTCTATAGTTCATGCACACCCGGCACGGTATCGCTGGGGGATGATGATAGTTGCACCTGTCACATTTGGGGTGCGGCCTAACATACTCTCTCTGCCCTTAGTCACAGCCAAAAAATTCGGGTCATCTTGGCCCTCTTATCAAACTTCCCGGCGCTCGACCGGCGTTTCTCCGGCCTCCTTTCTCTTCTCCGCTCCCCTACCCAACACCCCTGTTCTTACCATCTCATCAGTTAGAGCGCCAGGCTTCAGAATTGCGCTCTGAATAGTAGGAGGAGCAGCTGCTGTTACCATTGCCCAGATTTGAGGCGCACCTCCAGATTTTCAAGATGTGGAACTAGCCTTGCCAGCTCGTGGAATCGATCAGTATAAGTGCGTGCCCAGCCCCCACCATAGCATGATTCCATAATTCATGCTCCAGTTTCTGCATTTCGTTGAGGGGGCAGTACTCCTTAGTAATCAATGCCTTAAACTCCGATACATCCGCATTGCGGACTCTTTTCCCCTAGCTTGAACCTGGGTGTTCCACCAGGTTAGAGCTTTGCCCTGTAGTAAACACGTGGCATACATAATTATTTGACTGTCGAGGCACTCACTGATGTCAATCACTGCCTCCATCTTTTCAATCCACCTAGTTAGGGATATCGCCCCACCTTTCCCATTAAATTCTCGGGGTTTGCAGGCCACGAATTCCTTGTAGGAACATCCCGTCTTGTATTAACAACCCCAGTTTCATTACCAGTTGTTCCGCCAATCCCAGTATCTTCCCCTGTTCCTTGGTTATGCTTGTTGTTAGTATCATTATCCCCGTGGAGATTATGATTCAGAAGAGTGTCGCTCACTTGCGTCACTATCGTAGGAATCAGTGCGGCTAGCTGCTGAGCAATCATGGCAGCTATATCGGGCTTTTCATTCCCCTGATCATTGCCGATGGGAGCACCACCTGTTCTTGGTGTCCTTCCTCTGCCTCTGCCTCGTGGGGTCTCACCTTCGTGATTTGTACTGCGGGTGACTCTTCGAGGGGGCATTGTTCTAATCATTAAAGGAGTAAACATGTAAACTTTAGTCACTTTAAGATACACGTATAACTCCACTCATCAAGTTCCAACATTTCATGCTCCAGTCAATCAAGATCATCACGTAGCCCAGTTTAAGCACATTCTTAGTATACTGGTGATGCTTATATATAGGGTTCCCCGCAGCGTTCCCACCACATCCACGATATACCTAGAATGATGCTTAGACCGGTTACATGACCTCCGATTTTCCTTAGCATCATCTCAATGGATAACATAATGTATGTGTAGAGAGTATCATCACTCTTCTACATTTCTTTGAAGTCCACTTTCATTCTAAGCACTTAATCAGTTCCTTAGTTACTGAAATGCTAAGTGGAAGTATGTTTCATGGAGAATAAAACCAATGTCATGATTGGAATACCATGAAGGCTCTAAGTAGGATAGGACGTAGGTAATAGTAGACGTTAGTAATGTTTATCACCCTTAACAAGGTCTTACTAGAATTATGATCCTAGCTCCCTAGATTATATAATAGAAAGCTTGTAATACCCATGATCGTTACCTCATGGTAAGATTAGCCAGACTTAACATGCACTGCAAATTGCAATTACGTGTGCACCCGTAATGGTAATTTGCCTTGCATGATCACCCTTAGCTTCCCTTACCCAAGCTAACATCACAGTATTGACAACGTTCATCATGCACGGTTCATGTAACGTCCTCATGTCCATGAGCCAATAGTATTCCAATAGTAGTATGTGATAGCAAATAAAATCCAAGCACATAAGCACAATCAGCCTAGCGAAAGTTGCCTATCCTTCATTCTTTCAGGATCTCAGGCCTAACTATCTTAGGTTCGGATTTAGTATTCGAGATTGATGCTATGCATGATCTGTGAAGTTCCCCTTCAGTTTGAGTATTCCGACCTAATGGTATAATGTGGTGAGCATAGGAATGAAAGTTTCCAGTAGAAGGCATTCCGTGAGGAAAGACTAAGAGTAATGGTGTCTTCCTCAGGATGATCAGATAACAAAACGTATATGTATAGAACATGTATAGAGACAAGAAACAAGTATAGAGGAACATACATGTAATATCAGATGCAAGCCAGTCCTAGCATGCATTCTACATAAAGGTTCCTAGATTACAGTCTAGGTCAAGTGAATTGCCTAATTCTCTATAACCAATGGCTCTGATACCAGTCTGTCACACCCCCGCTGAGAGCGGAAACACGGGGACGCGAGCGTGATGGGATCGTCATAACACATGGTCAACAATAGAGATGCAATGTATAAATAATTGATGATAAAGCATGTCATGACGACACCCGACATAATTGGAGACTTGTGTCGTGTTTAGTCAATATTCACGACAGCATAAGCATAACTTGTAAATGATTCACATAACCAAATATTGTATTCTTGTAATGTAATTCCCACAACCCGGGAACAAGTATCAAAAGAATAATTGTATGATGTTTGAAATCAGACTACAACGAAGTTCCAAAATGTATGTTTGTCAAGCATGTATAGTCTCAAAAATGCATCCTAGGGTCTCCACTAAGGCAGCACACCTAGATCTTCAGTTATTATGATCACCTGAAAATATATGCTCAAAACGGTCAACAAAATTGTTGGTGAGCTTCACAGGGTTAAATTGTAAACATGTAATTTATGCTACATAGTGTTTGTTGTGGAATACCGTGCGTACAGTTATAAGCAAGCAAAATCACATACCATGAGTTTTACAACCAAAGCTAATGACGTACAGCAACTTGTCGGAATATATTCACCCACGGCCTGTTCCTGGCAGTGGTGATGGTACTAACTAGTAACCATCTGTCATGGGTGGGGGTGTCAACTCAGTAGTACTACTAATACCTATCCGTCGGTTCCAACACCGGAATTAAATGGTTGTAAGAAAGAACCACACAGCAACCCATGTATGTATCAGATAATTACTCACAAAACAGTATCACGTTGATTCCAAGTATGAAAATTGTATGTAAGTTGTACAGCATAGAAAACGGGTGAGCATACTTTTCCCCCATGTTTGTAAACGTTGAAATATTGTATAAGCATAAGAAGGGGTCACGAAACTCACTTGTTAAGTGGTAAGTATGTATGATAAAACTTCCCAAACGTTGTATGTATGAACGGTCAAACACCTATTGACAGTTACGTTAAACATTAATGATATGCCTAATGTTAATATTAATGTTGAGTTGGGTCGGGTCGTATCGGTTTGGTCACGGGTGATGCACACACAAACACACGCAATAGATCTTATGTAGATCCAAGTACTAGAAACGTTGCCATTGTCGATAACATTTGTGTAAAAGTGTTATTGTTATTAGAGAAATACTTAGTAAACATTAGTGTTACAAATCGATTGTTGTTCATTGTAAAATGTTAAGTTGCTTCGATTTTGGTTTAACTTCGGTGAATTTGCTAGTGTTAATTTGAAGATTGTCATTAGCGATGGCAACCGTGTCGATGTCACCTTAACATCATACGACTAACACCGCACACAAGAAGAACTCACTCACAATGACTCCAATCGCACGACAGGACTAGACGCACGACTAGACACTCCATTCGCACGAATCAACCCTCAATCGTGCGAATCAGCTTCATTCGCATGATTGAACCCCCATTCGTGCGACTCAGCATTCAGTCGTACCCCACAGTACCCAATCGCACGACTCAACATCCATTCGCACGATTCAACCTTCATTCATACAAATTAGCTTCATTCGTATGACTGAACCTCCATTCGTACGACTAGACATTCAGTCGTGCGATACACACACAGTTGCACACATTCTCATTCGCATCGAATCAATCGCACACATCATTCATTTGCATCGACTCAATCGCACACATCATTCATTCGCACAGACTCAATCGCACTGACTCAGTTGCACGACTCACCCAATCGCATGGACTCAGTCGCACGACTCACCCAGTCGCACGGCTTAGTCGCATGTCAGACCCATCGCCTGAACAGCAGGTTCACGACTGCTGAAGTGCTGAGCAACCTTCGGCTGCTCCGTGCATAGGTTTCACACATCAGGACTTCCAGAAACACTTATCTAACATATCCAAGCAAGATGCACACGCAGAAAGGCAAGGCACGCACCCACACGACCTCATCTGCTCGGGTTGAACCCGAGCTCCGAAACCCTAAAATCGAAGAAATAAAACGAGCAAAAATGGATGACCAAGGTCATCTACCTGCTAGAAACGTGTAGTCTCAGCTGTAGCCGAGGTTTCACCGATGAAAACGAGACGAAACGGGGCGGTTTTGGTGCAAGGAGGAGGAAGAAAAGTGAAGAAGAAGAAGATGAAGAAGAAGAAGTTATAAAGGCTAGGGCTGGAATGTGGGTATTTATACCCAGCCCTAGTTTGGCAATTTGTCACATTTAGTCCCTGCACTTAGCCCCCGAGTTCCCAAATTTGTTTCGGTTGAAAACGACGTAAATGGGCCAGTTATACAAATGATAGGGAAGTATTTAATGTTGTTTGTATCTTGAAAATGATGTTATTAATGACGTTAATATTATCTAACATAACATATTTAACGATGTCGGTGGCGATATTTGTAAACGTTTTAAGTGATAACGATGCAAACAATGATATTACAAGTGTAAAAGATAACTAAGCAAGTTGATATCCACATGAATAGGTTATTAAGATGAGGAATGACCAATTGAAGATAAGATAATAGAAACACATCAATTGATGGACCTTTTGGTGACGGATGTCACACCACCTCAATTTGCGTAATGTAACAAAATTTATGTAAATCCTTCATTTATGAATGTCCTATCATGAATACACGAATCATAAATATGCGCATTATATATGGTTACACATACATAATGCTAAGAGATATTCATAACAAACACAATAGTTTTCACAAACATATTTATTTGGATGCACACTTGTTCAACTTGACTAAATAATCAACCAACATTTACCATATCTAGTCAAATGCCATAAACCACACACTAATGTATGCATTTCATGAATAGATGTTCTAAAATACAATGTGTTCTAACAATATGTGATTATAACACCCACAGGATTCATCATTTCATCAATTTCAACAAGCATACACAATCATTGAAGAAAATTCATAGCCTTATAATAAACAATAACCTACTCATCACCAAAAGTTACATGTAAAATGTCAAAGTAAGCTAAGCTTCATCTAATCTAAGTGATAAAGAGTGTTTAGCCTATGAGGCTTACAAAAACCATAACAAAGCTCATAACAATGGTAGAAAATATGCTAGATCTAGAAATTTTCAAACCAAAGATGAGTAGATGTGGGTTGTGTGGAGTTTAATCTTCCTTTGAAATGCTTGATCTTTAACCTAGCTTGAACTCTTATAGAACTTCTTCAAAGTTACCACAAGAATGGAGAAAAATTAGGGTTTTTACTCCAAAATTTGTCACTCCCACTATGAAGAAGAAGGGCTTAAAAGGGGGCCTGATGCATGTTATGGCTATGACAGAATCAGTCATGACCCTAATGCACATGAAAAAGGGACCTGATGCATGTTATGGTCTTGACAGAATCAGTCATGATCATAACAGCCTCTAAACTTCTAAAATCTTCATTATTTCTTGTCCTTTTCATTTGAAATCATCAAGCAACCATCTAAAACTACAAAATTCAAATTAATCATAATTAAGTATAGATAAAGATGAATTTGTAACAAAACATTTAAGATGGGTAAAGACATGCATTATTAACATGTATATTTATTCACATATCAGTGTGACTGTGCGGTGGTGTGATGGAGACGGTGATGATGATGGTGATAGGAGTGTGGTGCAATGGCTTTGATTTAGAGAGAGATAGTAGAGTATGATGGTGAAGGTAGACTACGGTGGTAAGTGGTAGAAGTTGCAAAATAGGTTGGGTTAAGGTGGGGGACTAGGGTTTTTACTAGAGGTGAACAAAATAACCGGCTCCTGAACCGGTTTGGCCAAAAAAACCGGAACCGGTTTTAAAAAAAAAGTTTCGCACAAACCGGTCCCAAACTGACCCAGACCGGCGGTTTCCCTTCGGTTTACCACTTCCAAGGCCCAAACTGGTTTCAAACCCATTCGGTTCCCAAACCGGTTCAACCTATATCGGTTTTAAAATTTGCTGTTGCCTAACGTTATATAGCCATTTTTACAGTTATGAGCATTTTGAACTTTTTTGGTTTTTTTACCATTATACCCCCTTAGGTTAGTATAAATATATATTGGATGCTTTGGTTGAACCACAACTTAAAAAACTCTCTACTCTTAAAAATCTCAAAGACGCTTAATATTTTGGTGCGTGCAAAAAACTCTCAAACGGCTTCATCAAGTGCTCAATTATCCGTTGGTTGTGATGAGTCTTCAAGAACGTGGTGGTAGCAATCCTTCCTATGAATAGGAACCTTGAAATACGGTGTAATTACAATTTATGTCAAATTGCTAGCGGTCTGAACAAAGCTCGATGCAAGTTTTGTAATAAGTTTTTCAAAAAGATGCAAAGACAACCTTGAAAACCACATTGCGTATAAATATTGCAAGGCGTTGAAAGGTGAACTATATCAAGGTCAAGCTTCGATGACAAACGAAGGAAATATGTGGGCTTATAAAGTTGATTCGGTTCGGGAGCAAATGGCGTATTTTGTAATTCAAGAAAGCTTGCCACTCAAACATTTTGATAAAGAACGTTTGGCTTGACTCATTCAACGAACTCTTCAACTACGTTATACCAATGTAAGTCACGCTACTTTTCGAAGAGATTGTTTAAAAATATGAAAAAAAGCTAAAAATGTATTAATATCTTATTTTAAAAATTTACAAACCGGTGCTAAATTAATTACTGATGTTTAGTTGACTCCTCATGGTTCACTAAACTAGTATATTTGTGTCATCACCCATTGGGTTGAACCCGATTCGTGGCAAATGATAAAACGTAAGATTACTTTTTAATTGTTTAATTATCCTTACGCTCGTGAAAATATTTTTTATCTTATTGACAAAGTTATTAAAACTTTTAAATTAGAAAACAAAATTATGTCTATATCTTTTGATAATGCGTCAAATAATACGCTTGCGATAGAACATCTACACTCAAAATATAAACCAATTTGTGAGGGTTTGTTTTTTCATAGTTGATGTGTTACGCACATCATAAACTCAGCCGTTCAAGACGGTTTAAAACGACTGAACCAACAAAAGATGTTTTTAAAATAATGTTACGTGAGATTTTTAGCGGTAACCAAAAATATAGTAAATATCGCAAGTTTTGTAAAGATGCAAGTTTCAAATGTTTAGGTAAAAATTGGGACGTACCTACACGATGAAATTCGACTTGTAACATGTATGAAAAGACTATTGAGCAAAAATAAAGTTTAATAGCCTTACAAAATATTTTGGTGAGTCTTGAGAAGGCTTTGACTTACCATCCATCGAGTTGGGATGCTATTGAAGAAATAAGCAAAATGCTTAATATTTTTAAAAGCGCAACTACTTGTCTTTCTGGAGTTTATTATATGGCGAGCCCATTAGTACTTCATCAGCTTTACTTAATGTTTTCAAAATTAATTATTTATCATTTCGGGGTAGGCCTTATTCGGATATGATACCCCAAATAAAAGAAAAACTTAGAAAAAGTATTTTAAACAATACATTCGATTATTACATGTGTCACTGCCTTAAATCCTTGCTTAAATACTTTGGGCGTTGAAACTTTATTTGATAAAATTACTATCGATTTGGGTTTAGGTGAAAAAGACCCATTTTATGGTCAAAAATTAAGCAAATGTTAACAAATATTTATCAAACGTGTTTGATATATTTAGCAAAATATGATGAAACATTAAGTATTCATGAGTTAACGAGGCATGCGGCACATGCCGAAAGTTCAAGTGATCATATGTTTGATTTGTATAACACTTTAAGGGATGAATGTAATAAACATCAACTTGGCAACACTCCTAGTAGCGAACTCGTAAGGCATTTTAGGACGAACTTTTTATCCACTTTGACTTTAAAAGATTTTAAATTTTTTGACTTGTTGGCTTAGTGGAAAGGTAAGGAAAATCAATTTTCCATCCTATCCACCATGACCCGATATTTATTAACTATCCAAGCTGACATAGCAGCTTCAAAATCTGCTTTTCTGTTAGTGGCAAGATTAAATCAATAAGACGAACTCGACTCGCTCCCCAAGCGATTGAAATGTCAATTTGGTTGAAGGGGTTATTTGGATGCCGCGGAAATAACACAAGACAAATGCTCACTTGAAGGAGAATTGGAATATGAAGCTGAATTACACGAGAACAAAATAGAGAGTGGATTAATACCCGGAATGACCGATGATGAAATGATATATAATGATTATCTTCATAATAGCTCGGGTTCGGGGGCGAAGAATATAAACATCAAAATATGTGACGAATGGATGACTACGTTAGATGTTTATTTTTAAAAACAAAAATTAGAATTTTAAGTCGTTTGTAATGTTTCTATGTTTTATATTCTATGTATTTCATTTTGATTTTTAAGAATTAAAGTATTGAATGAATTTAATTAAGTCATTTATAATATTTCTATGTTTTAATTTTATAACTTATAAATATCTTTTACAAATAATTAATGCTTAGCTTGAAACAAATAATTGAATAATAAAAACGAAAAATAAAATAAAATATATATAAATACATCTTGTGATTATAAAAAAAACAAATAATTATGTCTTTAATTTATCATCTCTCATAATTTTATTTTAAAATTTTGTATTTTATATTTTAGTTAATTTATATGACTAAAAAATTAAACCGAACCGGTTTGGGCGCGAACTGATTTCTAAACCGATCCAAATCGGTTTGTATAGGCTAGATTCCCCATACCCAAACCGGTTTAGGACCCGAGCCGGTTTATAAAAGAACCGGTTTTGTAGTAAGCGAAAAAAACCGGTCCAGTATTGAACCCTAACCGGTTTAGGCGGAAAACCAGTTTGTACACCTCTAGTTTGTTCAGTTGGTGGTAGCCACTGATGATGAATATGAAAGGGTTTTGTCATTTTCGTGGTGGAAGATGGTGGTGGTGGTGTTGGGGTGGGCGTTAGAGATAGTGGTGGTAAGGGGTGTTTGCTAGAAGAGGTGGTGATGGTGTGGGGTTGGTCGGAAGAGATGGTGATGGTTTCATGAATTTGTGTAGTTCAAGAGGATGGAAGAAAGGCTTTAAATAATTATTTTTTAATAAATTTAAGTAAATTACACAATTAGTCTATTATTAATTTATCTGATGAAATAATTAGCCTTTATTTTTAAAATGACCTAAATACCCTTACTTTGAATGGAATTATTTAACAGTGGGTTATAGTTAATTGAGACAGATTGAAAACCACAAGGAGTAAAATCAAATTTTTAAAACTTTAGAGGCAAACCATTATTTGAACCAAACTACAGGAAGCAAAAGTGAAGTTTAATCTAATTAATCCAAGTGTGTTTGTGTGTGTATGTGTATATATATATGTAGGGGAGGGATCCCTTAAAAACCATGTTATAACTGAAAATCATAAAAACCAGTAGTTACATATATGTAAGTACATGTTACAAAGTGTATAATTAAGAGTTACGTATACATAGGTGTTATATATATGTAAGTACGCTTTACGAAGTATACAACTAAAAGTTACGTACATGTAACTCATACAAGTTACATATATATAAGTTGTTTTGTCATCATCGTCGTTCCATGGAGTTTATATATATATATATATATATATATATATATATATATATATATATATATATATATATATATATATATATATATATATATATAATAACCTCAAAAAATAAAATAATATTTACTCAAATATACTTTAAACAATTAAAAAGTTAAATCAATTATAATTATGTGATTGGGTAGCGGTGGTTTTCATGGTTTTTACTTATGAACATAATATATATATAGATATATATAGATACATACAAACATACATACATACATACGTACATACATACGTACCTACATACGTACATACATACGTACATACATACGTACACACATACGTACATACATACGTACCTACATACATACCTACATACGTACATACATACGTACCTACATACGTACATACATACGTACATACATACGTACATACATACGTACATACATACATACGTACATACATATGTACATACATACGTACATACATACGTACATACGTACATGTAGGATTCTATGTGCCCAAGACACTTAGAATATTGATGTGGTTAGTACGTTATGATCCAAGTTGGGTTATACCCAATAACAAGCTTAGCAAACACCAATTAATATTTAATTGATGATATGATCATGCAATTCAATATTTACACCAAATTTAGAAAATGGGTTTTCTAAATAAGTTGCATATGAGATGGAACAATTTATTAGGATATTTTGTTAATGATATTATTTGAAGTGTTATTTAAATTAGTTGTATAACACCAAATAATAATGGGAGTGTATGGATTATACAATTAAAAGGTTAGTTGTATATATATATCTAATAAAAGACTAGTTATATGTGTGTTAATGGTTGAAATTTATAAAAGAAAGTTTGTTTGTTTTTATATACAAACCGTTCCATGTAGCATGCATATGCATGTGTTGTGTTTTCTTTTGATGCCTTGATTCTCTTGAGTGGAAGACAAGACAAGCATGCTTGTCACTCCACTATCTTGGCTTAGGAAAGAACAATCACATGCATGTTGTTTCCTCCACTAACTAGTCTAAATTCAGCTCTCTCCTCATACACACATATGCAAGAAGCAAAAACTCAGCTCTATTTTTCTCTCTAAAAATTTCGAACAGCAGCTGGGAAAAAAGAGGGTTTCAGCAAAGAAACAAGTTGGTTTTGAGCTGTTCTTGGTGTAGTTTCTTCCTAAAAGAAGGTGTTTGCAAGGAGGCTTGGGGTATACAAGCTTGAGGACTTCTACTCTTGAAGTCTTGGTCATTTTCAGCATCATTTCAGCTCTTTTTTGTTCGTTTTTGGTTGCTGCAGTAAGGTATATCACAGCTCATATACAGCTCAATGAAGCTGTGATTTTATGTAGTTTTACATATGTTCATAGCTTGCTAATTCATATAAATGATCCTTTGTTCTTTGGGTTTGTTTTATACATCAATATGGTCATCTAATGAACATATTTTTAGCTTATAACATGGTTATAATGCTATACTTCCGTTGCGTTTTCAGAAAGTTAAGAGGTTAAACTATGATTTTATGTTCTAACAAACCCATCAATGGCATCAAGAGTCGGTTATGTGAATAGCTTGCTTGTTCTTATCCTTTAAAAATCATTTTAAAGGATGTTAATCAACTAATTAGGGGCTGATTTTGGTTGATTTAATAAACCCCAAGTCTTTCAAAGTTATATCTTCATGCTTATGATTAAACTTTGAAAGATAGGAATGTCAATTGGTTGATATGTTTGGTTGTTGTTTGTTTGGACAAACAAACCCAAATTTTCAGTTTATGTTGGCTGAAAATTTAGGGTTTGATGGGGTTTATTTTGTTTATTGAATAATGTTTATAATTGTTCATATGATAGTGCATAACCTAGCCTTTGGCCTTATGTTATTTGGATGATTGCAATGGTTGTTTTAATTCATTCAATTGGGTAGTAATATTTATGTTTATTATTTGGGTTGTAATTATTTATTCATTTGATTATGTAATAAATAGATTAGGTGCATTTCTTTTATTAGAAAAATATATTAGGATATAATTTTTGTAAAAGGAAGATGCACAAAATCAAGACCCAAAGATGGACATCAAAGACATGGACCTTGAAGTATTTGGATATGGATTCAAGTGGGAGTCCATGGACACATATAATGTGTCATTACAAACCCTTAAGAAAGACATTATGACAACACTTGTGATGGCAAACAAGTGTTGTCAACTTAGTAGCTATGGTTATGCACTCATGTTTATATGTTTATGCTTGTTTGAATGTTTGTTGTTTGATTGTTTGGTTGATATTTAGACATATATTACAAACTCATAAACAAACTTAACAAGCTGAAAATTAATGGTTCTTAATCATTAAAAGTTAATAAAAGGTTATTAAAAAGGATTAATGATTTTAAAATAAAATGGGTTTTATTAAAAGAACCATAGAGTATCTTGTATTTGAAAGCATGCAAATACAAGTACATAGAGTTTTCTAAACTAGAATTATGAAACCTCTAAATATTCAAATCCCTTTTAAAATAAGTCAAACACCATCCTCTTATACAACACTCGAATCATTTGAGAACTTGATGTGGGATAAAGGTCACCTAACCACATTAGAGGGACCTTATGAGTTTGAGGTGGGTTTGCCATATTTATGGGATAAAGGTCACCTAACCACTAATATTAGCAAATCCACATATGTGTCTAAGTAGGATGACTTAATTTGGAAATCATGCATTAGGATCACCGAAGCATGACGTACAAAGGGTGTTTATGGGATAAACATGCCAAACAAACATAAGATGTTTAACCGATCCCATACACTAGAAATTGTAATAGGTTACAATTGTCAAACGTTGACTACCTTGTTAATTTAAATAAAGGGATAAAGGTCACCTAACCGATATTATATGTAACGTTGGATTCTAGATTTTAATTATTAATTGTCTATGAGACGTAAAGGGTATTAATGATTAAAATGTAATTTTTCAGAAATACTAATAAGAACTTTGTTCATTTTGTAGAATGGCCGCAAACAACAACAACACAAACCCGACCGTCCATAACCTATCACTAAGAACAATCCTTGAAAAGGAACGTCTAAACCATGGGAACTTCATGGATTGGTACCGAAACTTGAGAATCGTTCTCAAGCAAGAGAAGAAGTCCTATGTGTTAGACGATCCCATTCCCGATCAACCCGATGAAAATGACGATGAGGCCTTTGCCGAGTGGGTCAAGTACACCGAGGACTCTGTGCAAGTCACATGTCTCATGCTAGCAAGTATGATTCCCGATTTGCAAAAGGACTTTGAGAACCACAATGCCTATGACATGATCACCCAGTTGAAGGAAATGTTCCAACAACAATCAAGGGTGGAGCGCTTCGAAACGGTTCGAGCACTCCATGCATGTCGGATGGACGAGACCCAATCGGTGTCATCTTACGTTCTTAAGATGAAGAGCCACATTGATCGCCTCGAAAGGCTTAACTGTCATGTGTCCAATGAGTTGGCAACGGATTTGATCCTCAACTCTCTATCCAAGAAGTTTGATAGCTTTGTTATGAACTATAACATGAATGGATGGGACAAGAGCATTGCTGAGCTTCACTCAATGCTCAAAACGACCGAGGCAGGCATGGGTAGAAAGGTTCTACCGGTCCTTACGATCAATGAAGGAGGTAGTAGGAAGAGGCACCTCCCCGATCCTAGGGCAAGTGTTGCAAGAGGGAAGGGGCACGTCAAGGGGAAGGGAAAAGGAAAAGCAAAAGTGGAACCGCCCAAACCAAAAGAAAAGAAGTAAAAGGTTGCTCAAAATGACCCGTGTTTTGAGTGTGGTGAGGTAGGCCATTGGAAAAGCAATTTCCCGGTCTATCTCAAAGCATTGAGATCAAAGAGGGATGCGGGGCAAACCTTAGGTACAATCTTTATGATACATGTTGAGCTAAATGTTATTTCTTCTAACACATGGGTACTAGATACCGGATGTGGAATTCATATTTGCAATTTATTGCAGGGGTTCAAAAGAAGTGAGCATTATGCAAAAGGGGAAATTAGTCTCTTCATGGGGAATGGTGCAAAGGTTCACGTGGAAGCCCAAGGAGACTACATTTTGAAGCTTCCAAGTGGTTTGGAAGTTATTTTAAAGAATGTTTTGTATGCTCCTAGTTTAACTAGGAATATTATTTCTGTTTCCCGTTTAAGACAATGTGATTATGATTTCAAGTTTATTGACAATGATATTCGTGTTTCTTTCAATCATATGTTTTATTTTAAAGCTATACCATGTAATGGTATTTATGAATTGGTTCATGAAAACACAACATATGATAGCTCAATGTACCAAGCAACCACCAAAAAGCTCAAATTAGATTTGAGTGATTCCTATCTTTGGCATTGTCGCCTTGGTCACATAAACAAGAATCGTATGCAAAAACTCCAAAAGAATGGTCTTTTGAAAACTAATGAAAATGATTCATTTGATGTATGCGAGTCTTGTTTACAAGGTAAAATGACAAAGACCCCTTTTAGTGGGACTAATGAAAGGGCAAAGGATTTATTAGGAATCATACATTCGGATGTATGTGAACCTTTTAAACCAATAACTAGGAATGGTGAAAGATACTTCGTTATCTTTACCGATGACTATAGTCGTTATGGGTATGTGTACTTGTTAAGACACAAACATGAATCTTTTGAAATGTTCAAAATCTTCAAGAATTAAGTAGAAAATCAACTCAACAAAACGGTCAAGATTCTTCGTACAGATAGAGGAGGTGAATACCTAAGTAGTGAATTTCAAGAGTATCTTAGAAGTTGTGGGATAGTCTCACAACTTACTCCACTGGAACACCACAACATAATGGTGTGTCTGAGAGGAGAAATCGGACTCTATTGGATATGGTTCGATCTATGATGGCTAGAAGTACACTACCTCTATCATTTTGGGGTTTCGCGTTGCTCTCCGCGGCCCGTATTTTAAATATGGCCCCAACCAAGAAAGTGGAAAGGACACCTTTCGAAATATGGCATGGAAGGGTTCGATCATTATCATATTTAAAAGTTTGGGGGTGTGATGCTTATCTTAAGCAATACACTCAAAACAAACTGGAAGCCCGATCCACAAAGTGTATCTTCATTGGATATCCTAGAGATTGTATTGGATATTATTTCTATGATCCGACAGAACAGAAAGTGTTTATTGCTCGAAAGGCAGAGTTCTTGGAAACTAAGTTTCTTTCGGAAGAAACTAGTGGAAGAGCAGTGGAACTTGAAGATGTTCAAGATTCACAAGACGATACATAATTGGTTGATACTAGCAATCAACATGAGGATGTTGAGAATGATCATGTGGATGATCAAGATACACAAAACGTTCGCAGGTCTGGTAGAATTAGTGTTCCTCCTGAGAGATATGGATTTTTCATGGATGGATGCTATGTGGTAGATTCGGATGAACCAACCACATACCAATAGGCAATGTCAAAACCTGATTTTGATAAATGGCAAGAAGCCATGAACGTTGAGATGCAATCCATGTATGATAACCAAGTTTGGGAATTGGTTACACCACCTCTTAGTCCAAGATAGTTAGAAGTAAGTGGGTTTTCAAGAAGAAAACCGATATGCATGGAAACTTGGATACCTATAAAGCTAGACTTGTAGCAAAAGGTTTCACTCAAACTCAAGGGGTTGATTATGATGAAACCTTTATGCCTGTGGCAATGCTAAAGTCTATCAGGATATTGTTTGCCATAGCAGCATATTATGACTATGAGATTTGGCAAATGGATGTCAAGACCGCGTTTCTTAATGGATATCTTGAGGAAGATGTCCATATGAAACAGCCTGAAGGTTTTGTCGATCCAAAACATCCAAACAAGGTATGCAAGTTAAAGAAATCAATCTATGGATTGAAACAAGCATCAAGAAGTTGGAATCACCATTTTGATGATGAAGTAAAGAAATTTGGCTTCATCAAAAACGCTGATGAAGCTTGTGTATATAAGAAAGCTAGTGGGAGTATTATTACTTTCCTTGTATTATATGTCGATGACATTCTACTAATTGGAAACGACATTCCAACCTTGGAAGGTGTAAAAACCTGGCTTGGAAGCTGTTTTTCCATCAAGGATCTTGGTGAAGCCACCTATATTTTAGGAATAAAGATCTATAGGGATAGATCAAGGCGGTTAATAGGTTTAAACCAAAGTACATACATTGAAAAGATCTTGAAAAGGTTCAAGATGGAGAATTCTAAGAAAGGTTTGGTACCTATTCAAAAGGGGACTATATTGAGCTCATCTCAATGCCCTAGTTCAAAGGTTGAACAAGAAAGAATGAATGGAGTCCCATATGCATCTGCTATAGGATCCATCATGTATGCAATGATATGTACTAGGCTGGACGTGTCATGTGCTCTAAGCATGACAAGTAGATATCAACAGAATTCTGGTAATAGTCATTGGATGGCTGTTAAGAGTATTTTGAAATACCTTAGAAACACTAAGGATATGTTCTTAATATATGGATCTGGTGAGGAGGAGCTCGTTGTAAAGGGTTACACGGATGCGAGTTTCCAAACTGATCGAGATGATTCTCGATCACAGTCGGGATATGTCTTCATTATGAATGGAGGAGCAGTCTCTTGGAAGAGCTCAAAGCAAGATGTATTGGCACTATCTACAACAGAATCAGAATATATCGCCGCTTCATTGGCAGCTCAAGAAGTTGCGTGGCTTAGGAAGGTCATTACTGATCTAGGGGTTGTTGCTACCATTCAAGACCCGCTAGAGATCTTTTGTGACAACGAAGGTGCTATTGCTCAAATCAAGGAACCTCGTGCTCATCAAATGACTCGGCACATTGAACGGAGATTCAACTACATTAGGGATGAAGTTGAAAAAGGGAAGATATGTATTCGCAAAGTTCATACCGATCAAAACATTGCGGATCATTCAACGAAGCTCCTAGATAGGTCAAAGCATGAAAGTCACACTTGTGCCTTAGGACTTCGATATTCTAGTGATTGGACTTGATCAAATTTGTATTTGAATATGTGGAACTCTTTATTATTTGAATAAAATTATTTGGTTATAATGTTTCAATTAATGTTCCTATTTAGCATGTTTAATCCATGAGTAAATTATTTACTCTAAATGTCCGTAGTCGTTCATACTTGTGGGAACAAGTGTGAGGGTAAGATTATTATGAACTTGGATTGGTTGATATTCATAAGGATGAATATAGAGCAATGGGTTGCTACCAAGGTTCATAGATATTTGTGGGATACAAATATTGGACTAACCCGCATCTCAAATTTTACTACATGGAATCTTATCGATTGATCATAAGTAAATTTGAGTAAAGGCGAATATCATTTGGTATCCTCCGACCTGAGATACATATTGGGTTTTGATATTCACCAAGTATTATACCTTGAGCTAATTCTTCACTGTCCTGAAATAGTGGACAGTACATAAGGGTAT